>CM062295.1:423468893-423741973 GCA_031216915.1 Pictodentalium vernedei
TTGTGGTACCCGTACTTAAGAGTAAAGCCCAAATTTGGGTATTCCAGCACTCTACCAGTTAGGGCAAAAATTAGAAAATAAAATTTGAATGGCGATTTTTGAATAATGCTAACCGGTTATGGTCGTTATGTGGGGCAATCTGGTTTCGTTTGACAGAGACGACCATTAGTGACTACTACTACGACTACAAGGTGATCGCGGGGAGCAAACAAACATCTTTTAACCCTTTACGTAACACGAAAAGCAGACGACACTTGCAAATACAATTCTTGAATAACTGTTTTTTTTCACTTTTTGCGTCAAAACCATAGCTTATGACCCCTCATTGGAACGAGCTGAACGAGCTCGTTCCAATGAGGGTTCATAAGCTATGGTTTTGAGACAAAAAATAATGAAAATTGAATGGTGATTTTTGTGAAGAGCACTGGTCGGTCTTTTCCGTTACGTTGGGTAAAGGGTTAAAAGTTATTATTACAGTCTTACAGGACGCTGCATCGACCTCACGGAGGATTACTTTTTTGTGACAAACAAGCACATGGACGGGAAATTGTGCTACATATGATAATATCGACCGTCGGATCTTACTCTATTTTGCCGCCACGAATCGCCCAGATGATTTTTTGATCAATCATCTGTTTATTAAAGAGATTAATATCGCCTTGGTAAGCTTTTCAATAATCGCTGTTAATTTGTTTATTGAGATATATTGAGATGTGCGATAATCAGTTGATTTGCGAGTTCTATCAGAGAAAGTCGCGTTTGTTCAACGACATGTTAGAAAGACGTAGTGGAGACATTACTTCCTGATCAGAGCTTGTTCACTCTTTTCCTTTGCCCGACGAAACGATGAAAGTGGATTCCGATATAAGGCGATTCACATTTATTTAATAAGAAAAGGAGGAAAGAGGAAAGGATGGCGATAAAAGATGGAACCAAAATAGCGTAGTGTGTTTTTGTGGTGCTGGCGTTATAGTGCCGCCATTGGGCAACAAAACTCTTGATTCTGGTTGAGTCATATGGACGTTGAGAAAGCCGGAAGATTCATACTGTGTATTTCGAATATTATGGTAGCAGTATCGTACAGTGATAACGTTTATGTTAGATAGTTTAGTTTGTTTGTTTGGTAAGGTTTAATGACACTTTCAGTAGCCGGGGATCGGATACCCTGTGCAGCGATATATACACTGCCGTGAGTCCGAAACATATGAAAGTTGATGGCACCTTTGGGGGGGGGGGGGGGGTTACTGTTGTTCAAGCTGAGGTCGCGGTCCCTGGAGCTGAGGGAAAAAAATTGGGAAAGACGGTGAAAGGGAGTGCCAGATGTGTAACTTGGGCATGGTGGAGACCCTGGAACACTTTCTTCTAGAATGCCCAAAGTATCAGTCTAAAAGAATGAGGTTCACTGGGAGTATAATGGGGAAGTGGGATGGGAGAATGAAGGACATGTGGTTAGGGTGAGACTCAAAGGAGAGGGTTAATATGCTAATCGGAGAGATTTGGAAGAATGGGGCGAGGGATGTCATCAAGCAGTTCGTCTCCGAGTGTTGGGAGAAGAGGAGAAGCGTGGGAATAGGGAGGCAGTTGGGAGTTCAGGGGTAACCATGGCCTTCTCGTCCGAGAACCGCGACAAATCAGCGGCTGGCCAAAGTGTTATTATATTATTAATGAAGAGTCAAAAAATTGGGGAACAAGTTTTAGTAATAAACGAAATTGCGCATAGCTTGGTGGGCGAGGATAAATGGACAGACGAGTAAATTATAAAGCAATCAAATGTTTCTTGATATTAATTTTGGCTTCGACAGGAAAGTGTAATAGTTAAGTTGAAATTAAAAATTGAAGAAAGCGCCAAAATTGGGCGCTATTTTGGGTAAAAGCGCGATATCATAAATCTCCGCCTCAGCCGAGAACTAGACTACAAGTGTACCAAATTTCATAAGGTTAGCCTTCCGGGAACTACCCGAAACTGAGGCTGAATAAAAAAGAAAGAAAGAATGAAAAAACAGTCTCACGATCGCTACAAATCATTCTAACTTCTTAAGATGACTTGATAATAATATGACTAAAGCTTTCAAGCGAGGCCATGGTTGCTCTGCAATTTTTTTTTTTTCAAGCGTTTATTGAAATGATGATGAGCCATGATTTTACAGTTCCCTATACATTTACACGTGACAAGGGGATACTAGAATTTATTTATTTATTTATTTATTTATTTATTTATTTATTTATTTATTTATTTGTTTATTTATTTATTTATTTATTTATTTATCGACACTTTCGACAGCCAGGGTCACCTCATGTCGAAAGGTGATTGTGTAAAACAGAGCTGTATTTCAGTTAGAAAAAAATATAAATGGGATGGGTGGAAAGAATAAGTCAATAAGAAAACAGAAAAAATAGATAGAAGAAAGGATTAAAGAATCGTTCAATTACCTTTGGGTCGTGCAATATCAAGTGTTATCAGGAATATGCTATTCAGCTCAGGTTGATTGTGGGAAGCTGAACACTGGGAGAAATCGGGGTTTTTTTTATTTTTGAAAGGATGTGAGTTGTTACTGGTAAATGTTCAGATAAGGCACAGGCCAACCAGTTCAGTCAGGTTCTGACGAGAAAATACAGAATTAGTCGGTTCAGCCTTGGTGTTGAAAAATTGGTTTGTGGCAAAATTAACCAGCACTGCAACGGGTCCCTATGAATATATACCAAGGCGTACTTGGCAATCTTGCATCCCCGAAGAGCAGTATTGAAATGGAAGCCCAAAAACTAATTTCAGTAATTCATTTCTCAATTTCTGCACTTCAGTACACCCGTCGCGAAACGTCAATTATTCTTTAGGCTGCATCGATTTTGAGTCTGTTGGGGTTGAAATCCCACATTCATCACAATGGGGCGAACCGAGGTCGGTCCGGTGGGAGAAGTTTTGGAGTTTTAGCCTCGGATGAATCTGAAAGCGTAAAGAGGGCTTTCCAGTCGCATTTACGAAGAACTTTTGCTGCTGTAGTCCGCAACTGTAGTGTAGTGCTAAAAGTTCAGATTTCTTGTCGCACATCGTGAATTAGGAGGATTAGAAAACAGCTGGAAATTTTTTATAGGCAGAACTACTGAACCACAAATTATGTTCGGATTTTGAATAATTTTGGATTACGCAGTACTCGTAAGAAGGGGGGGCCTAACTGTTTAGATTATTCCGAATTTTTCCGCTATCCCGCATTTATTTTTCGACTGCAGCGGATTAGAGACACACAGTTGAGTGGTGTCACATATCTGCCATCCACTGCCTCGCTAATATTTCACACGAGAGAAGCAGGCCCGTAGGAACTGGGGCGGGTGGGGGGCAAGGGGCGTTCCAGCCCCCCCTCCCATAATTTTTTTTTATATTATTTGACCAATATACGAATATAATTAAGCAAATTTCCCAGGATCCACATAATAACGGATATGTGATTAGAACGGGGATCAGTAACATTATTATATTGACGAGGTAACATTAGCATGTGGCCTATGATCAAGGCACTGTGGTGAATCTGGTGATATAACAGGATAGATTGCAATGAGCCAATGCTACTTGCACAAGCCAACAGGTGGTCTTTGGTGTTTGATTTAATTCCATCCACAGACTTTGGCAATTTTATTATCACTGTCAGATAATGATGTTTCGCTGGTGAGTATTAATGCATGTTTCTTTCTTTTCTGCCAGTATGCACAAGATGACATTTTAATGACAAAATGAACGAGAGAGTGTTATTTCTACGTTGAAAATCAAAACGTTTCTATTTTGGAAGGGAGAGCGCAAACACGTCAAAACGGTTTTGCCCCCCCCCCCCTCCCCCAATGCCATTTTCCTTCCTACGGGCCTGGAGAGAAGTGTTCAATCGATCCTCCCCGGGCCGACTCCTATACATTCTGAAATTAGTTGGGTTAAAAATCAACCCAAGTCACTTGGGTTTAGTGAATATGAACGCAATTGTGTTCATATTCACTCAACCCACTTGATTTGGATTGATTTTTACCCAACTGATTTTAGAATGTAGTAGGTCAACTTTTCCCTCTTCCGTTACAAACAATACTTGTATTTCACAAAAATTTCAGCTTGTTACAAATAATCTCACCTGGATGAAATGCCATACAACACGTCAACAGACAATACGTCCACAACAGCCCTATCATGATCAACTCAATACTTTCCCTCGAAGTGACAAGATGCTGTCATTAATTTAATCTGTGGTAGTAGATTTATGTATCTTCAGCATGTCTCGTCAGTTTAAAACTGTTTATTCCAAACTGTGCTATTTTCAGAAGATGACATTTAAAAAAAGTATTTTCTTGTGTGAAGTATTGTGCATCAAGAAAGTCAACGGCAACTAAAATATTAATATCTGATGATAGTTACGGACGTTTTCTTTGAAAGAAATCAAGCTAGCAGTCATTGCCATCGGGGCGAAAGGCGCTGATCCGATTCAGTTGAAACTCCACGTGCGTGTATCGAAAAACAAATACAGACTGTCAGACTGCCCACGGGCAAATTAATTATGTACATTGATTGTAAATGTAGTGGCGACATATGGCTTTCTTCTTTGAGTATGTGCTTCAGTTTATCAATACAACAATTTATACCGATGCTTTTTTTCACACTTCGCTCATCCAAGGACATTTCACCCTTTCAAGCATGTAATCTCGTATCGTATTTTTAACGGTATAGTGCAAATGTACGAATATTTGAAATCTGACTGCGCCCACATATCGACAACGTCCACAAAACGGGATCCGATTGTGTCCGCAGTCTATTCCTACGGATTCCAATCGTCCAAGAGCAATAGGATACTGTACATTAGTCCTGGAATGTTTTTCATTAATTAATTTCACCGTCGATTGGTTGGTCTGAACACCTACTATTTTTTTTTGTTTTTGTTTATTTTTTTCTGAGGGTGGGGGGGGGGGGGGTGGGGCAACTAACCCTCGGTTGAAAATAACTCTGTAAAATACATTAAAATGCACCCCATCTTTAATAACAAGCCTCCGAATGGTTCACCGTTTTCAATCAGGATTTTATTTTTATCCAAACAAACATTCTGGTAAAAACATTTCCCACGACTGTTATATGAAGACGTTTTATTTATGTAGGTGGGTGGTCAAAGGTCGCTGTAACAGGGTTACAAAATGCAATTAGAGACGTGTTATACGTCTTGGCAGAGTTCTCTCTATTTGTATGGTGTTTTGTTTCTAAAATTCTGTGGGAAGGACTTTTTGAGCCTTTCTAACAGTATCGTATACTGCATAATTGCATCGTAACCCTTCACCGGACTCAATAAGAAGAGAACACTTTCAGATTCTTTATCCAGTAATTATTTGTTTTTCATTTTTAGCTTAAAAAGCATAACGTGTACCCCTCAATGGATCGACATCGTTTATGAAACAAAGCTGAAATTAATAGAGTAGCGTTTTATTGTGTATTGAACTGGGACCAATGTTATAAAGCTTTTACAATTGCATTTTGCCGAATTATATTTTCTACACGTAAATATAATGGCGGAAATGAATCATTAGCATTTTAAAAGACATGGCAAATTGCCACATCTTTGAAAATGCTAATGGTGCATTTCAATTAGTTATATCTATAAATAGAAAATACAATTCTGACAAATACAACTGTAAAAGTTTTATAGTATTGGCACCTGGTCGTATTTGAAGATATATTAGATGGACGATTGAGTCGATGGTGAGAGCAAAGACAGCCTGTTATGCTACTGACTAACATCTTTGCCAGCTCAAGGCTTAAAATCGGAAAGGGATGAATAAGGTACATAATCAAGTGAACAATAACTGATGTTCCATGTGAGATTTCCTTTACAGGTTCTGTACACATTATCAAATCCTGCCAAACAAGTACAAACCGACAGTATTTGATGCGCGGAACATTACCCCGCACATGGTCCCCGTGAGCTTCCACTTTATACCAGCATAATGCAACACCGTTGGACTGATTTATTGTCCATTACTGGTCACTAAATCAAAAACAGTTTTTCGAAAAAAGTGAAACACGTGGAAAACAAAAGTGGTCACAAAGAAAATTCTGTATTTCGTTATTACATCCCCCTACCCCCGCGAGTAGTGCTGAAACGGATGTACATTGATTGTAAATGTAGTGGCGACATATGGCTTTCTTCTTTGAGTATGTGCTTCAGTTTATCAATACAACAATTTATACCGATGCTTTTTTTCACACTTCGCTCATCCAAGGACATTTCACCCTTTCAAGCATGTAATCTCGTATCGTATTTTTAACGGTATAGTGCAAATGTACGAATATTTGAAATCTGACTGCGCCCACATATCGACAACGTCCACAAAACGGGATCCGATTGTGTCCGCAGTCTATTCCTACGGATTCCAATCGTCCAAGAGCAATAGGATACTGTACATTAGTCCTGGAATGTTTTTCATTAATTAATTTCACCGTCGATTGGTTGGTCTGAACACCTACTATTTTTTTTTGTTTTTGTTTATTTTTTTCTGAGGGTGGGGGGGGGGGGTGGGGCAACTAACCCTCGGTTGAAAATAACTCTGTAAAATACATTAAAATGCACCCCATCTTTAATAACAAGCCTCCGAATGGTTCACCGTTTTCAATCAGGATTTTATTTTTATCCAAACAAACATTCTGGTAAAAACATTTCCCACGACTGTTATATGAAGACGTTTTATTTATGTAGGTGGGTGGTCAAAGGTCGCTGTAACAGGGTTACAAAATGCAATTAGAGACGTGTTATACGTCTTGGCAGAGTTCTCTCTATTTGTATGGTGTTTTGTTTCTAAAATTCTGTGGGAAGGACTTTTTGAGCCTTTCTAACAGTATCGTATACTGCATAATTGCATCGTAACCCTTCACCGGACTCAATAAGAAGAGAACACTTTCAGATTCTTTATCCAGTAATTATTTGTTTTTCATTTTTAGCTTAAAAAGCATAACGTGTACCCCTCAATGGATCGACATCGTTTATGAAACAAAGCTGAAATTAATAGAGTAGCTTTTTATTGTGTATTGAACTGGGACCAATGTTATAAAGCTTTTACAATTGCATTTTGCCGAATTATATTTTCTACACGTAAATATAATGGCGGAAATGAATCATTAGCATTTTAAAAGACATGGCAAATTGCCACATCTTTGAAAATGCTAATGGTGCATTTCAATTAGTTATATCTATAAATAGAAAATACAATTCTGACAAATACAACTGTAAAAGTTTTATAGTATTGGCACCTGGTCGTATTTGAAGATATATTAGATGTACGATTGAGTCGATGGTGAGAGCAAAGACAGCCTGTTATGCTACTGACTAACATCTTTGCCAGCTCAAGGCTTAAAATCGGAAAGGGATGAATAAGGTACATAATCAAGTGAACAATAACTGATGTTCCATGTGAGATTTCCTTTACAGGTTCTGTACACATTATCAAATCCTGCCAAACAAGTACAAACCGACAGTATTTGATGCGCGGAACATTACCCCGCACATGGTCCCCGTGAGCTTCCACTTTATACCAGCATAATGCAACACCGTTGGACTGATTTATTGTCCATTACTGGTCACTAAATCAAAAACAGTTTTTCGAAAAAAGTGAAACACGTGGAAAACAAAAGTGGTCACAAAGAAAATTCTGTATTTCGTTATTACATCCCCCTACCCCCGCGAGTAGTGCTGAAACGGATGAAAACTTCCGTAGCCGTTTAATTATAACCGTTTCGTTACCGACGTTGACCAACCGTTCTTTTTTAAGGCGAGAGTAACATAACTTTTATTAGCATAAAATATCCTCTACGGGACAGTAAGCGAGAATCTACAAATAACATGAACAAAAGTAGTACTCGAAACATTACAATTTCATCCCCCAATTTTCCATGATCAAAGTACTATATATTTTTATTTTTATTAATTTGATACCCGAAAAAAACGTGGAGATGTGAACTAAGATTTCCAATACACATCACTAAACATATAATCGTCTGGCGAAAAAATATTCAAAAGTTAAAGTGCTGAACCACAATCATTTAGACAGGGTCAATATGGAGATATTTTGTTTTAATGGATTCAGACAGTGAGACAGTGAGAGAAATCTAAATGTAAATATGCAAATCTTGCATAATATATTTGACCCCGACGGAATGTGAATCGCGCATTTCCACGCTTTTGTTATCACACAGTGAGTGGGTAACTGGAAGTTAAAATCATAACCGGTGAAACACGTAACCCTTGCTGTACACGCTAATCGATTTATCGTTTCAAAACAGCCCCTGAGTTGCTTAAAGGGAAATTGAAAATATATTTATGTTGGTGTTAATATAACTAGACACTTCCAGGAATATTGTGGGTTCGAATCCCACCTGCCGGAAACCGCGTTGTGTCCTTGGGCAAGACACTTCACCCCATTGCCCATGTGGGAGCACCGTGGCGTTGTGCACTAAGGCGTACTGAACGTCGATGGTACACTTGTCTTCGACCAATGCTAACGCTGCATGTGTGGAGGTAGTATGTAGGGAAGCCTGACAGTTTCTCGTCGTTGCTCGGTGGTTCTCCCCGGTACACCGGCTTCCTCCGTCCGTAAAACTGTCCGACACGAGCTGACCCTGGCTGTTGAAAGTGTCGTTAAACCCCAATAAATAAATTAATAAATAAATCTGGTTTCTACACGTTTTTGTTTCACTCTTTACCTAATTCGACTTGAAAATAGAACTTTTGTTGCTTCAAAGACATAACTTATGGCTCTCCCGATGAAACGAACTCAACGAGTTCGTTCCGATGAGGTGTCATAGGCTATGTTTTAATAGTAGAGTGCTAAATTATTTTTGGTCATCAGAATTTGTTCACTTGCCTTTGCTTCGTTACAATTAATGGGAGAGAGTAAAAAGGCAAATCCTAACAGATTAAATAATTTTATTTCAAAGATAAAGCGAACCCATCCATTGGATATGAACCCTTTAAGTTGTGGTACCCGTACTTAAGAGTAAAGCCCAAATTTGGGTTTCCAGCACTCTACCAGTTAGGGCAAAAATTAGAAAATAACAAAATTTGAATGGCGATTTTTGTGAATAATGCTAACCGATTATGGTCGTTATGTGGGGCAATCTGGTTTCGTTTGACAGAGACGACCATTAGTGTCGCTACAAGGTGATCGCGGGGAGCAAACAAACATCTTTTAACCCTTTACGTAACACGAAAAGCAGACGACACTTGCAAATAAAATTCTTGAATAACTATTGTTTTTACTTTTTGCGTCAAAACTATAGCTTATGGCCCCTCATTGGAACGAGCTGAACGAGCTCGTTCCAATGAGGGTTCATAAGCTATGGTTTTGAGACAAAAAATAATGAAAATTGAATGGTGATTTTTGTGAAGAGCACTGGTCGGTCTTTTCCGTTACGTTGGGTAAAGGGTTAAAAGTTATTATTACAGTCTTACAGGACGCTGCATCGACCTCACGGAGGATTACTTTTTTGTGACAAACAAGCACATGGACGGGAAATTGTGCTACATATGATAATATCGACCGTCGGATCTTATTCTATTTTGCCGCCACGTATCGCCCAGATGATTTTTTGATCAATCATCAGTTTATTAAAGAGATTAATATGACCAGTGTATGCATTGCAAACCTCGGCCGTCCGGTTTTCTGACACATAGAAATCGCCTTGGTAAGCTTTTCAATAATCGCTGTTAATTTGTTTATCGAGATATATTGAGATATGCGATAATCAGTTGATTTGCGAGTTCTATCCGAGAAAATCGCGTTTGTTCAACGACCTGTTAGAAAGACGTTGTGGAGACATTACTTCCTAATCGGAGCTTCTTCACTCTTTTCCTTTGCCCGACGAAACGATGAACGTGGATTCCGATATAAGGCGATTCACATTTATTTAATAAGAAAAGGAGGAAAGAGGAAAGGATGGCGATAAAAGATGGAACCAAAATAGTGTAGTGTATTTTTGTGGTGCTGGCGTTATAGTGCCGCCATTGGGCAACAAAAATCTTGATTCTAGTTGAGTCATATGGACGTTGAGAAAGCCGGAAGATTCATACTGTGTATTTCGAATATTATGGTACCAGTATCGTACAGTGATAACGTTTATGTTAGATAGTTTAGTTTGTTTGTTTGTTTGGTAATGTTTAATGACACTTTCAGTAGCCGGGGATCGGATACCCTGTGCAGCGATATATACACTGCCGTGAGTCCGAAACATATGAAAGTTAATGAAGAGTTAATAAATTGAGGAACGAGTTTTAGTAATAAACGAAATTGCGCATAGTTTGGTGGGCGAGGAAAAATGGACAGAGGAGTAAATTATAAAACAATCAGATGTTTCTTGATATTAATTTTGGCTTCGACAGGAAAGTGTAATAGTTAAGTTGAAATTAAAAATTGAAGAAAGCGCCAAAATTGGGCGCTTTTTTGGGTAAAAGCGCGATATCATAAACCTCCGCCTCAGCTGAGAACAAGACTATAAGTGTGCGAAATTTCATAAGGTTAGCTTTACGGGAATTAACAGAAACTAAGGCTGAATAAAAAAGAAAGAAAGAAGAAAAAACAGTCTTACGATCGCTACAAATCATTCTAACTTCTTCAGATGACTTGATAATAATATGACTAAAGCTTTCAAGCGAGGCCATGGTTGCTCTGCAAGTGTTTTTTTCTTTCAATCGTTTATTGAAATGATGATGAGCTATGATTTTACAGTTCTCTATACATTTCCACGTGACTAGGGGATACTAGAGTTTATTTATTTATTTATTTATTTATTTATTTATTTATTTATTTATTTATTTATTTATTTATCGACACTTTCGACAGCCAGGGTCACCTCAAAGCTGATTGTGTAAAACAGAGCTGTATTTCAATTAGAAAAAAATATAAATGGGATGGGTGGAAAGAATAAGTCAATAAGAAAACAGAAAAATAGACAGAAAAAAGGATTAAAGAATCGTTCAATTACCTTTGGGTTGTGCAATATCAAGTGTTATCAGGAATAAGCTATTCAGCTCAGGTAGATTGTGTGAACTTGAGCGGGTGGGGAAGCTGACGGTGTTCTGAGATGGACTGGTGTGCATGCGTCTTAACCTTAATTATCCTGACTGTGTTGTGCAGTGCGTAGTACTGACGTACAGTGCGTAGTGCAGTCTTGGCTTATGTGACGTTGAAGAGGTTATAGGGTCTCGTAGCTGTTTGATGGTTCTCTTCTGGTACATCGGCTTCCTCCACTCATAAAACTGTCACCGACACCGTGCCAAAATGACTGACTATATAAGTGTCGTAAAACACCAATAAATAAATAAATTAATAAATTATAAATAAATAAATAAATAAATAAATAGACCCACTGAATACCGTTTTTCGTCGAATGGAACAATGAATGCTGTGAAAATGAGCACATTGCGCGCAAAATCATATGTCTCAAAATGAAGATTATGAAAATGAGTTCAATGCGTGCAAAATCATACGTATCATAGTCTCATTTCGAGATTTTTGGATCCACCGAGTCACTAACTAGGACTCATTAAATGGATTCTAAGGGAAAATCATTTTACATACAGGCACTTTCTGCTTTCAATGGAGATAACTTTTGTTATTTTTTAAAACAATAAACAGATAGGGAAAATTGAAGAAGAGGAGCCTCCGCCGCTTCTAGCGCCCCTAGCACCCCGGTTTCTGCTGCCTGATCGCCCCTGCCCCTTGCGTCCATACCCCAAGAGCCTCTGGTTCCCTGCCGCCTCTGCCGTCTCATCCCGAGAGCTCCTGGTCCCCTTTGCCCCTGCCGCTGCCGTCCATCGTGTCTGGAAGACGCGATATTTTCAGAAAAATTTCCATCCATGGATAGTTGTTTAGACATTGTCAAGCTGTTTTGGGTAATTCTATATTTAATATCGGTTGTTTGGGGTAATTCCATGTTTTCCCAAAACACATTCCGTACAAACATTGGATCCGGAACATTTCCACGTCCCAGCTACAACATTAACATGGTTACCAGAGTAAAATCCACTAAAATACACGAAAGTCGGGTTCATTTGTCTAATTCTATACTACCGGAACATACTCCCCTCGAATCAAACACACCCTCAAAACATACCCCCGATCTTATACTAAAAGGTAAGGTTTCGTCACCAGGCAACCACGTGACATTTGAGAAATCAAGATGGCGCCCCTATACACAAAATGGACGACCAAAACACGTGTCCCCATATACACCCAAGCTGCGCACTCGCATTCGAACCTCGTATCGCTATGGCAATGACGTCACAACATAACCACGTACATTGGTTACATGTTAACACAACATGGGCGCCCGCAGTCACGTGACATGACGTGACTTCCAAGATCCCTCTGACTTACAAGAGGGCGCCTTTGGCTGGTCTACTGCTGTACTAAATGGTTGCTCTTAGGGATGTTATAGCAGGTCTGACTCTGCAACCGTGAAATGGGCTCACATCATATCACTTCTGACACGTGAATCTAAACTTTCGCCGTTTTGTTTGTTTGTTGTTTTTTTTTGAATGAACATAACAAATATAACAAATATTGAGTATTCAGTAGTAAACTCAACTGCACGTTATCCCTCTGGTCTTGTCTCTCCGCGTGCCACAAGACAAGTAAAACATGCCCCTTTGCTTTTTGGTACACGAAAGAATGGCGCAACTTGGACGCTGGTGATAAACGGGATTCAACTTTGATCCCTTTGCATCCATGAAAAGGATTCACCACTGGCCCGATTGCTCGCTCTTAAACGGAGTAATAAATTACGTGCAGTCGCACATGTAATCTTATCAAACTTCTGAGTCTGAACTTTCATGAACCTAATTTGGCACTGCAACAATTGACTACGGGCGATTGGTGTATTGCCATACCGGAAGGATGAGTGTTTCAGTTGGCAATATAACAGTTGGCAAATGTATAGTAGTCAAAAGAAGTTTATTTACTCTGATCTAGTCCTTCCACATAACACGAAACCAGTTACGCATGCCCCTGATCTTGTGCCGCATGGACGGACTGCGCACCGGTTAACTTATCCGTAGCAATAATCGTGTCTGAACTTTCATCGTTCTTGAAAAGAAATAACCTATGCTTAATGCAGAATAGTAACAGTGACCACTCATGGTCAATCTGACGCGATCCCTCCATGTGCTACCAACCAATTGAATATCTTGCTTTACATGGGACATTGACCCCCGAATGCAAAGTGGATCAGTGCATCAAAACCCGTGACCAGATATAAAAAGATGTTTATTCCATTTTAGATTAATATTATTAACGATTTCATTACCGCATTTGGCAACACAAAGCTCCTTATGTGCCAATCCTGCTGACATGGAATGTTTAGTCGAGCAAGCCAGTCAGCTGTACACTGATATGATATGTATTTATTCACCAGTATACAAAAAGTATAGATATATACATAATAGTTTTACAAGTATAACAAAATTCGTTGTACAATAAGATATTTTCAATACCCATACAATGGTATGACACATTTTCTTTTTGTATACCAGTAGGGAAAGGCATAGCCAGATTGACTGTCTTCCTGTCCTTCCCTATAGTAGGGGAAATAAAACCAAAGAATCCCTAGAATGGCGGAAATAACCCAAAAGGGGTATGTGGAGGCAACATTGTTTTCTCTGTCTACCAATCCAAAGTTCTTCTAATAAATCATGGTTTTTGTGCAAAATATGTTAGGTGGTCAGCGTAGGTTACAACACAGTACTCTCCGATTGGTCTCTAGAGTTACTGCGGTTAATTAGAACAGAAAAGGACTGATTTTACAAAAGTAACAACTCCATATTTTGAAGTAATAGAGACCAAGCCGGGAGTCCAAATAGGACGAGATGCCAGACGATTGTTCCCATTGAAGATAGATCATGTACTGACCGAAGACTGTTTGGTACAGGTGGTACATTGCAATGCCTTTATTATGCGGATATTCCTTGTTGAGTCAACAGTTTACAAATGCATTGTGAGTAGTAACCGGGAATAGTAAGAGGCATTATTTTAGGTTCAACGGTATACTAGAAGGCACAATCTGGACAGTAGGGGTTGGAGCAGGAAACATTTTCCGAGTAGGTCGCAAAAATTTTTGTTATGAGCTTGGTCTTGAATTCTTTCCTATTTTTGGTTTCTCGGATACACCTATCTAGGCCATTCCATAGTATTGGGAAAGCGAACACAGGTAAGCTGTCTAGCGCTTTAGTTCTAGTTCTATGCCTACGAATTAGTCCCGTTTGCCGCGTGTTCATAAATTCGTTATTTGTAACAGAGAAAAAATCGGCAAAGGACTTTGGAAGGTTACCATTATGCCAATCGAACATAAATAAGGAAACATGTAGGGTATACAAATCCTTTATTTTTAGTATTTTATCATTGATAAATAGAGGGTCTGTGTGGGCATTGTACTTTTTATTATTTATAATTCGTATCGATCTCTTTTGTAATTAAAAGAGACGGTTGCAGGCTTTTGATGCACCCCATAATGGAATTCCATAGATAAAATGACTCTGTATTAGTGTAAAGTATAGGCTTTTCAAGATTTTGTGTGGTAAAATATGTTTTACTCTATTAAGGGCATAATTCGCAAGAGCAACTTTCGAGGAAATCTGTGATATGTGAGCATTATATGATAGTTTTTCATCAATAGTAATACCAAGAAACTTTATAGACTTTCCCCCATTTCCGCAATTGTCAGCATTAATAGTGTGATTATTAATTTTAATGTCCTGAAGTATGACATTCTTATTTTGGGATGGATTAAGAACAATGTAGTTTGTTTTCTTGGGGTTTAGTACCAACTGGTTGGCTGTGCACCAGTCAAATATCTTTTGAAGTTCTTCATTAAATTCCAACACCAGCATATTTAACTCTGCCGCAGCCTTGTATGTGGACGTATCGTCCGCAAAGGAGAGTAGATTTAACTTAGTTGAATTACAAATATCGTTTATGTATATGAGGAACAGAATAGGTCCCAGTATTGAGCCCTGTGGTACTCCGCAGCTTAGTTCAGATAGGTCAGATTTACTATCACCAAAAGAGACATACTGCTTTCTGTTCTGTAGGTAACTCTTAAACCATTTGTTCGCACCCCCTCTTATTCCATAATATTCTAATTTTTGAAGTAGCACATCATGACTAATAGTGTCAAAGGCTTTCGAAAGATCCAAGAATAGAGCTAATATAGTGTCTTTGCTGTTTTTATTGTTTTCCGTGGCGACATATTTCAGTAAATGCATAACAGGATGTAGTGTGCTATGGCGCTTTCTAAAGCCATATTGGTGATGATAGAGGATTTCGAATTTATCTAAGAAATTAACAAGCCTTATAGACATGAGCTTTTCTAAAATTTTGGAAAAAACTGGTAAAATACTGATTGGCCTATAGTTTGTAAAATTATTCTCATCACCCGCTTTGAAAACAGGAGTTACCTTGGCAAGTTTCATTCTGTCTGGAACTATTCCCTGACTGAATGAGCAATTCATAATTTGAGCAAGTGGGGTGACGACTAGATTTATTGATTGTTTCAAAATACTGGACGTAATATTTTCACAATCCTGACTTGGCTTAGGTTTCATTGAATTTACAATATTTAGGATTTCATTAGGCGATGTGGGTCTTATAAAAAAAGTTTCATGTAAAGGAAGCGTTTAAAAATTCGACAAATGACTTACGAGGTTGGGATATATGAGTTGTCGTCTGAATTCCAATGTTGGCAAAGAAATTATTAAATTGTTGTGCAATTTCATTTGGCTCATATATCTTCGTATCACCAAGATTAAAGAACGACGGTAAAGTCCGTTTGTTTTTATTTTTGTTCAGTGCGTTATTTAGGATTTGCCACGTTTTCCGCATGTTGTTCTTACTTTCTAGAAGAATTTTCTCAAAGTACATAGCTTTACATCGTTTCTTTAATTTATTAAATATCCGACAGTAATTTTTATAATTTCCGATATTGACCTCTGTTGGAGCTTTTAACTTTTTATTGAAGAATTTGTTCTTGTTGTTGGCTGAGACGAGAAGGCCTTTTGTCATCCACGGTTGTTGCTTTATGAATCTTTTACTTTTGTGTAGGCTTTGTAAGGGGAAAGCCATTTCATAGGCATTCAAATAAACATCGAGGAATGTTTCATACGCTTCATTAGGACAGTTAGCTTCCATCACCGGACTGAAATCACTTTGGGATAACAGCGACTTGAAGTGCTCGACAGAATAGGAGTTTATTTTTCTGGTCAAAATCGGATCTGACCTGACCGGTTCGGAATGTGAAATTTGGGTATAAAAAATTCCAAAGTGATCCGAAACATCGGTAAGGATTACTCCAGATTTTGCAAGTTTAGAGACCTCATTGGAAAATATGTTATCAATAAGTGTCGCTGTGCTACCAGTGACTCTAGTTGGTTTTGTAATAACTGGTTGGAAGCCCTCACTAAACATTAGGTCAACAAATGATTCGGTTTTGGTATGACACGTTACTTTTAGTAGATCAATATTGAAGTCGCCCATAATAATGGAGGGTTTCTTTTCCGTATTGAGTATATCAGTCACTTGGTTAATTTTTGATTGGAAAAGATCGATATCTGCTCTAGGGGCCGTGTTTGGTCTATATATTACGCCAACTACCTTAGAAGAGTTTTTATACTTTAATTCAACAAAGATAGACTCAAAGACGTGAGGTATAAACATGGAAAGATCTTGTCGAATACTAAAAGAAATATCGCTTTTTACAAACAGACCGACCCCACCGCGACCGTCGTCATCAACAGGTCTCGAATTATATTGTAAGGGGTGATATCCTTCTAAGGTATAGGACATATTGGTAGGGATTTTGTAAATTTCTGTCAGGCCAATCACATCGAAAGTGTTCTCTTTATCATTCAGTTCTGATAGTAAATAATTCAGAGGCTCCCAGTGAGCATTGAGACTTTGGCAGTTGATATGAAATGCCGAGAAGGACCTATGTAAACCTCCGAGCTCGGCTCGCACCTCGCCGGGGCTGAAATATGTACAATCAGTCTTAGTAAATATGGCTGCCGAGTCCTCATCTGTTTTATCAATCAGTAGATGACCTAAGTCGTAGTCAGGGTTCGTCTGGATCTCGCCCAAGTTAGTACTACCCGCCATGATATATGGACCGACCACGGGCATCACAATAGCACACACAATGGATATTACCATTCACAATTGAAAGTTCATCAAAAAATACATATTTATTCTGGAATCTTGAGGATATGACAAACTCCGATAAACTGTTCACTTGGACATAATTCAATGGCGATTCAACAAAAAACAATGTTGCGTAACAAAAAATAAGCTTTAAGAACATTAGGGAATTGAGAAATGTATTAATTTCCAAGATGAGGGGTGGGGTGAAATTTTCTGTTCTCCTGTCCGGTGAGAAGAAATTACTGGTTATATAATTATGGTATCTGCAGGGGTGATAGGATTGTATACAACCCGTTAAAAAATTGCATAACCGATATTAACTGTAGTATAGGATAAGTTAACTAATAGATCAGTAGTGAAGATACTAGGACACATGGCACAGTCAGGACTAAGGGATAACTATACTCTTCAGTCTCATCATCATCTCAGTGTCCCAATTGGAAATTACTGGTTATATAATTGTGGTATCTGCAGGGGTGATAGGATTGTATACATCCCGTTAAAAAATTGCATAACCGATGGTACAGATGTTGAACTAAGTCATATTAACTGTAGTATAGGATAAGTTAACTAATAGATCAGTAGTGAAGATACTAGGACACATGGCACAGTCAGGACTGAGGGATAACTATACCCTTCAGTCTCATCATCAGCTCAGTGTCCCGGGTCCTCCTACTTGTGTAGAAGTAAATCGACCAAATAAATAAGTATATTCGCAATTAAATTTTATCCCCATATGGGCCATCTGAATCATCTTCCTAATATATCACGTTTGCCGCACAAAGCTTACATATGAAGATAACTTTTGTGATATCAACGATTGTCTATGAAAAAAAAAACATCGTTCGATAAGACCTTAAAAAAGGATAAAAAACTCATCACCGTTCATCAAGCTATCACCAATGGGCGATATCTCGCTTCTGTGTTGAAAATCGTTTTGTTTGTGGTTGGTTAATTGGTTTGTTTACTGAGATCGTATTCTCTGTGTCACTGTGTCATTAGCCATATGGGCCATCTGAATCATCTTCCTAATATATCACGTTTGCCACACAAAGCTTACATATGAAGATAACTTTTGTGAAATCAACGATTGGCTATGAAAAAAAAAACATCGTTCGATAAGACCTTAAGAAAGGATAAAAAGTCCTCACCGTTCATCAAGCTATCACCAGTGGGCGATATCTCGCTTCTGTGTTGAAAATCGTTTTGTTTGTGGTTGGTTAATTGGTTTGTTTACTGAGGTCGTATTCTCTGTGTCACTGTGTCATTAGCCAATGAAAGAACATGTCTAATCACGATACATGATTTCGTGTAATGCAGTTTTAAAGATTATGAAAGACGGTAGCATCAGCATCTGTGGCAAAATTTCTAACTGGAGAAAATTCCATGGATGTACATGTGTTTTCAGTGAGATATGTGGTTTTACAAGTAATAGCAGGGTAATTACAGGTTATTAATTATTAGTCATTATTAAAAGCTATATAAGTAACTACTCGGGTGTGCTACTTGAATATTAAACTAAGGTTTTAACTGTAATCTGTACCGCAGCCACATTCCTGTCGGCGGCCAGTTAAAACAGCTAAAAGTTCCACTACACATTGACATGGCTTCTCACAGTTAATTATTGATCACAGCATTTAGTTACACATAGACATGGCTGCTCTGAGGAAGCACATAGTAAAATAACTCTCTACCTAGGATAAGGCTGTTTCAGTAACACAAATAGTTAATGATCATGGCTTTGAACTGGTGATATATGGCTGGATATGGTAGGAAATATGGCTGCCTCATGAATAAAAATTTAATATTAAACATATTTTTTTAACTGTTGTACAATCACAACGGTTAAAAATACAATTACACATGGGTATGGCTGCTCTGAGGCAGCACATAGTGAAATGACTCTGTACATAGTATAAGGCTGATTCAGTAACATAAATAATTATTGACCATGGCTTTGAACTGGTGATTTATGGCTGGATATGGTAGGATATGGCTGGCCCAAGGATATAATTTAATATTAAACATATTTTTTAACCGTTGTACAATCACTGCAGCCAAACATACCATTACACATAGACATGGCTGCTCGGAGGAAGCACATAGAGGAATAACACTGTACACAAGATAAGGGTGTTTTAGTAACACAAATAGTTATTGATCATGGTTTTGAACTGGTAATATATGGCTGGGCATGGTATGATATGGCTGCCCTAAGACTATAATTTAATATTAAACATGTTTTTTTAACTGTTGTACAATCACAACAGTTAAAAATACCATTACCCACAGGCATGACTGTGCTGAGGAAGCACATAATAAAATAACTCTGTACATAGGGTAAGGTTGTTTCAGTAACGCAAATAGTTATTGATCATGGCTTTGACCTGCTGATATATGGCTGGGTATGGTAGGATATGGCTGCCCCAAGGAAGTAATAATTCAATAGTAAACATGTTTGTTAACTGTTGTACAATTACAACAGTTGAAACATACCATTACACACACATATAGTATAATAACTCTGTACATAGGATATGGCCGTTTCAGTAACACAGATAGCTATTGATCATGGCTTTGAACTGGTGATATATGGCTGGGTATGGTAGGATATGGCTGCCCCAAGGATATATCTTAATATTAAAAATGCCTTTTAACTGTTGCACAATCACAACCATTGCACACAGACCATTACACACAGACATGGCTGCTCCGAGGAAGAACACAGTGAAGTAACTCTATATACAAGATAAGGCTGTTTCACTAACACAAATAGTTATCGATCCTGGCTTTGAACTGGTGATATATGGCTGGATATGGTAGGATATGGCTGCCCCAAGGATATAATTTAATATTAAGAATTTTTTTTAAAATGTTGACCAATCACAACAGTTAAGAATACCATTACACATAGACATGGCTGCCCTAGAGGAGGACATAGTAAAATAACAAAATAAGGCTGTTACAGTGAAGTTTTGTCAAACTGATGTAAACGTCCTGTCTTTGTGAGCTGCGCGCTTTTCAATCAACCACATATTCCACTCGATAAGCATTGTTACAACCGGTAATGTAATACAACCTATTATGCAATAAATTTATTGCATTATCGGTTGCGTTGGATGGCAAACGTAACCTATTATGCAACAAGAGCGCACGTATAAAGTTTATTGCAAAAGTGGTTGCGTACTTTCTTCAGTCACTACCATGTTTTAACTGGTGAATGGACACGTTATTCCATCGAACGACACACAAACATGTTTAGGTAAACTAGTCCATCACCCCACCCCAATGTCCGACTATAAAATGGACGTCCGTGATTTATCACCGAAATGAGTTTATTACAATAACGGTTAGTTTATTACAAAACCGGTTTTATTACAAAAGTGGTTGGTATGCGATAACCACTTTTGTAATAAAGTTTATTGTAAAATTGCTTGCGTACTTTCTTCGGTCACTAACAAGATTCAATAGGTGAATGGACACGTTATTCCATCGAACGACACACAAACATGTTTAGATAAACTAGTCCCTCACCCCACCCCAATGTCCGACTACAAAATGGACGTCCGTGATTCATCACCGAAATGAGTTTATTACAACAATGGTTAGTTTATTACAAAAGTGGTTTTATTACAAAAGAGGTTGGTACGCGATAACCACTTTTGTAATAAAGTTTATTGTAAAAGTGGTTGCGTACTTTCTTCAGTCACTACCTATGTTTTAACTGGTGAATGGATACGTTATTCCAAACGACACACAAACCTGTTTAGGTAAACTAGTCCGTCACCCCACCCCAATGTCCGACTATAAAATGGACGTCCGTGATTTATCACCGAAATGAGTTTATTACAATAATGGTTAGTTTATTACAAAAGTGGTTTTATTACAAAAGTGGTTGGTACGCGTTAACCACTTTTGTAATAAATTTTATTGCAAAAGTGGTTGTATTACAAAAGTGGTTGGTACATTTCAGCCCTCACTCAGCTTCAGGTATCACAACTCACATGTAGTGATGTCAGCATTGCCTCGGAAATAGGATACATTAACTTTGAGCATCAAATTATATTATGTAACAAAGGTATATGGTGCTAATAAAGATTTGAAGGTTGTAGAATGTGTCTCATAAAATATTTCACCTTAACACAATTTATATGACAAATCTCTGTTTTGATAACTTTGTTAAATCATTTTACATGGATTTATAACATGAGGTTGAATTTCAGTTTAGATTTATTTTAGACCCTGTGTCTGCAAATTTTTTCCAGACCTCCCCCCCCCCCCCCCCCTGCTATACACCTACCTTGGATGAATCCTGTTTGATCGTTGCTCGGTCACGATTAGCCATTGTGCATAAGTATGTGACCTTAAACACCAATAAATATTAATAAATAAATATAATATGATCGTTTCTAATAAGTTTAGAGAGAATGGTGTTTGGGGTTTTTCCCTCGGGAAAAGATATCTGTTTTTCTGCGGATTATTAATTGGTTTTTTTTCTTCATTGTTTCTATACATTTTGTCCGTGCAATTCTTCAGCCAATTTCTAACCGATTTTCACGGAATTTGCACAAGAATAGCGTGGCACAAAATCTAAAAATGTACAGCAGCGGAGTTTTCGATTTCGCCCTTCCCTTGCCAAGATTCGCAAAAACTGTCAAAAGTGGGGTTCATCGTCACTTTCACAAAACCAGCGTAGTGGATTTTTTTTTAAACAATCATCACTTTTAGACCTGTCTGTGACACTACAGTTGGCATGCAAGAGATATTGGGCTGTGTGTTTGTTAACCCAACACAGGCTGCGAACATCGAAATTTTGAGAAAATGGGCTGTTTTCGGGCACCCACAGCACCCAACGCGTACACGAGAGATAAACGTAACCTCCTTTGTTGGAAGTGGAATTCACCAAGGATTATTTTTTGTAAATAAGGGTATTCAAAAAACCAAACGATAATCCATTTTGGGGTGCTTGAACAGCTTAAACTGCGATACCCATAAAAAGCTTAAAAATTCATGTTTTCCGTGGAGTTCTCTAAAAACATCTTGCAGATTCTCAACAAAAATTGGCCATTCCCGGGTCTTGGTGTTGAGTAGACAAAATATTCCGGTAAGCGTTTGTTAACCCACCACAGGCAGCTAAATGTCAAAAGTTTGATAAAATGGGCTGTTGTCAGACACCAGCAGTAATAATGGGTATGTCACAGATAATTACAACCTCTTTTATCTTTTACCACTCTGAGTTTGGACAGGAGATACCAACCAGTGTTAGTCGTTCAACTTCGATAGAAATATCAAGTACCATACACTGGCCGTCACCAAGATTTTTTGAATAACGAACTTTATAAATAGTTATTACTAAATAAAAAGAATATCCCTTTCTCGGGAGAAGTGTTTTGAATTAAAGACACACTGTCCTCACCATTCACTTACTGCTTATACAGTGTGCTCAAAAGTGAAGCGAGTCTCTTGAATTCAGTATATTGTGGCATATTTCGCTCTCGGGTAAGAGCATAGTTTTCTGCGTTTTCGATTGCCTGCCAAGCCCAGGGAATTATATGTGCCCATTTTAAGTATGGGTAATAAAGAGTTGCATGTAATAACGTATCCTTGTAGTGTTTATTTTTGATAATTTTGTATTGGGTAAGATCAGTGGAGGAATACCTCAAAGAAGATCGGTTGGTTCTGTTAGTTTATGGTGGCGAGGTCTGGGTCGTTAAGGAAATTGGACACATCAGCTTTCAAGTTAGATAGACGCCCGGTGTGTTGAATTTCTAAGAGCCATGCTAAACGTTGGGAGGTGCAACACTGGAGTGTCCAATATCGTTCTCAAATTTTAGAATACGGTTCGTCGTGTGGCGTAGATGGAATTGGGAGGTTTGGAACAGGTCTACGGGAACGTATAAATCGCACAATTGAGTAAATGCGGTGTTTGTGGTGGGCACCCGACTCCAAAAACATGAGTGATCATGTGGTAGTGAGTTGCAGTCGGAAGTCTGCGCTGCAATGTCGCCATGGTGGAGCTGAGGTATAAACGATTACTTGGACTGATAGAGTGGAGCAGAAGCTTTTTTATATTTCTCAGAATGATTTCTGCTTTTTGTAAACATGTTTCAGTCCTTGAGTTTCACCGGGCAAACAAATCTGTTGCTATAGAGTGGTTCTATAGGTCTGATAATGTTACAGGCGGGGGATTTGAATTTTAACATTGCTCATCCATCTCCTTTCATTCAACGATTGTTGGTGTAGCTAAAAATGTTTTTCCAACTATGTAGTTCTTACCGAATCTATTATGTGACTCTAAAGGTTCAAGTTTAAATGGTCCGAGTTAATTTTTTACTCATGTTAGCCTCTCTCAAGAGCTCTGTGAACGTTGTGAGCTCTAGCACACACAATGTAGTTAATTGAAACGTTTTACCAGTCCAGATGAACGAATGTTCGGTTTATATAATTCGTTTGTGAGACAAACTACTTTGATTATTCCATTAACATGGGACTATTCTTTGCTTTAGTCTAAATTTTTACTTCTCTGCATCTTTCACCACGCATCATTTATAAGTTTACTTAACCCTTTACCTAACATGAAAAGCAGGCGACACTTGCAAAAAAAATTCTTGAATAACTAATTTTTTCATTTTTTGTCTCGAAAACATAGGTTATGACCCCTCGTTGGAACGAGGTCGACGAGCTCGTTCCAACGAGGGGTCATAACTTATGTTTTTGAGACAAAAAATGAAAAAAATAATGAAAATTAATTGGCGATTTTGAGAATAGCGCTGGTCGGTTTTGGTCGTTACGTTGGTTGAAGGGTTAAAGGGGTTAATAAATAGGTAGAGGCCTACAAGCACATTGAATGAATTCAGCACTTAAGGCATTTCTACGAAATGGTTGACAGGCGGCGTTTTTTTTTCATAACTCGATTTTGTTGTTTATCAGAGTTTAATGATACTTTCAAAAGCATCCACTGTCCGTAACATCACTAGATATATAGAACCTGTAACATTACGAGATATATAGAACCACTCTATAATATAATAACAGATCTATGTATATGTTTGTTTGATAAAGCCGCAAGGGCTGAAAGGCTGGTTACACATATCAGAATTTATTCCAGGAAATACAAAGGAGTTATGATTTTCGCTGTCAGTCCAGGTCAATCCAGATGATCTTCCACACTCCGGCGCCACGATGAAGACGTCACTACGCAGGCCCCGAGTACAACTCAATCCCACATGATTGTTCATGTTTTGGGAGTCTGATGCAAATCATCTTTACCAACAATACAATTTATATTATGTTGTCTCCCGCAGACCTGTCCCACACATCCCAATCAGATTTTCACCGCACCCGAACCGTATCAAAATTTTAGAATATTTCCACTATTATGGACATCGTAGCATTCTAAACCCCCATCCTATGTTTATCATCTTTCTTTTAGAAATTCAATACACTAAGCGTCTATCTAGTTTGAAAGCAGGGTTGTCCAAACACCTCGACGACCCGGGCCACATCAACTTACCTCGAAGCGATCCTCTAACTGTGGACCAGCCGCAATGGCCACATCTCCTAATATAATACCCCCTCCTATTCATCGGGGAGAGGGGGAGGGGGTGCAATCCACATACCAAAGGGCACACCACCCTCCCCCAACAGGGGAGTATTCTCTGAAACGCATCCGCCCAGCGACCCCACTTGGGCACAACCTACGCAAAACATCTGAGTCACTTCCGAGCGTTCCAAAACCCAAAACGACGAACCTAGGGATGACCAACACACCCAACCCATCTGTATAGCCTCAGGACACTGGACACCCTCCTCCACGCAATCACCACCTCACAATTTGGTGAGACCAGCAACACACCCAAATGCGCCAGTGTGCACAGCATCGACAGGTACTCCACTGTCCAGACACCTGGCTCCTAAATGAAATAACCCACTCTTGACATATTTGTGTCTCAATGTTCACGGGACCAGGGGTCATCTACAGATGACAATGCCCCTCCACCCATAGTTAATACCCTGGTTACAAATCACTGTTCCGATGTAACTTTGGCCAGTTCATCCTGACCCCGAACACACCGATTCAGAAGACAACACTAGTGATGGTACATCTATTTTACATCTAAACATCATCTATACACATTAAAAAGGAATCAGTTTCGAACCCGCACCGATATTGACACCTAGATTCACCGTGTCAAACGGCAGCCTACTTCCCAACACACCGTCAGAGAGCATTAGATCGTCTCATGTCATTCCCTGTGACCAGGAAAACTCTTTCTGTCGTTTATCTGACTTGCCGTCGCTGGCTGCTGCACTCGTGTCCACTATGGTGGCTTGTAGCCATTATACCGTCACTTCATCCGAAAGCATTCAATTTTCCTAAGTATGTCAACCCTCGTCATCAGGAAACTTCGTCCGCTCAAGCCAAACTCCATACACATACCAATAATCCCAGGCTCGCATTTCCCTTAATATCGGATAGTGTCGACTTCAACTCGTCCATACGGATCTTTCACAGACCATACGCCCTATTCAGAGGAGTAGATACCAATCAGCGACAGAACACTTGTAGCGTTCGCTCTCAGCCGCACTTGAGAGAGCATTATCAATAAATGGATCCATTCGCTCCAAACAAAACATTAAATAATGTTTGATTCTTGCCTCCACCCGACCCACCCTTGGCCGATGAGGGGATACCAACCATCTTGAGTCACTAATGCCCAAAAAACCATTCATCGTCGTATTAATAGATCACCCACCACCTACAATGCTCATGGTTTCTCTGAAGTTTGTACGTCTACTAACAGGCAGACCCCGTAGCCTTCATACACTACATTGTAGTACTTTCGCCGAGTGAAATGCCTCTAGCCAGTAGAAGGGACAACATACTTATCCATTAATAGTACTACTGTGTCCAAAGTGGGCTCATATTCTGTACACCCAGTATCCTTCTCCCCAGTAAAAGTGGCATTATGACGGCGCCCCCTCAATATGGCACGCAGTTATGTTCTCTTGTGACAAGCTGATTGTGCCCAATGACTCGTCAGTTTCGCCATCACTGCCATGTGCAGAGCCACCATGGTCTCACCTGAAGTGCATTAACATAGATGTCCGCATCAGAAACATGAAAGCGAATCATGCTACTATGTCCCTTGCATATCATTTATGTAAACTTTGATCTTTCAAAGATGCGCTCTCATGCTTGCAAACACACACGCGCCAACCACCGCTTCCCAACTCACATGTGGATATGGAAAGTGGAGTGACGTGGGAGAGGTTTATACAAGTTAAAAATAAAGCCTGCAAAGTTGAAGTTTTAAAAAAGAAACCGCCAAGAAATCAACTAGTTCCTTCGTTTCGCCCTTCCAAATCCCATCCTTAATGAATACCTTCAAACAAAGAGTCTACCTTGCCAGTGCCGTGTGTGCACAGGGCTATACTATTTTAAGAAACCATTTGTATCAAAGTTAGTATAAAATACCCAGAAGCACTTTCAAACTATGAATTTTAACAAAAAAAATTTTTCATGCAAAATAGAAATGTGCTATAGATCAGGGGGGTGTTTCTAGAGACACAGAGTGGGGTAGGAAGGTGGGTGTGTCAACGTGGTCCGGGCACGTAAAATTTCTAATCTGAGCATTTTTTGGCCGGAAAGCAAATTGTTATCCCGCAGAACTCAACAGTAAGCAAGATAGTGCTATTAAGTATTGTAGGGGACATATACTATTCAACAAAAGTAGGGGATATTTGATAAAAGTGAGATATATGAAGAAATATATTTATATTTTCATCAAAAAGACAGTTGAGGCATTGCACTGTGACATCTGGTGAATGATTTCAGCGATATTTGGGTGTCTGATAAGCACCCATTCCACGCACTGTGCTGGAGAAGACATGGACGGCCAGTCAGAGAATTTACCATATTTAGTCCAAGACCTCAATACCTTGTAAATCCCCCTCGGTGCACGAGACTAGCGCGGATCCGACGTGACACACTCCTCACCAAACGTCCAATATCAGCTTGACTGATGTTATTCCATTCTCCCTGTAGTGCAGCAGCGAGTTCCTGGACATTGGTAGGGGCTGTTTGCTTTGTCGTAGGCGCCTGCCAAGCATATCCCAGATATGCTCGATTGGTGAAAGGTCTGGACTTAGTACTGGCCAGGGCAGTGTAGTGATGTTCTGCTCCTGGAGAAACTCTGTAGCGACAATGGCCCTGTTTGCTCTTGCATTGTCATCTTGGAAAATGAATCGACGGCGTGATGTCGCGCAAATGGCAGCACATGAGCTGCTAACATGCTGTCACGGTAGTACTGCCCTGTGACACGCTCTTGGATGACATGTAATGCTGTTCTGCTTATCATGGTTATGCCTCCCCATACCATAACCGATCCACCACCAACACGATCGTGCTGCCCAACGGTTACGTCATGGTATCGTTCGTTCCGCCACACTCTGTTTCGCCTTTCGTGGAAGTCGAAAGTGAGCCTCGATTCATCGGAAAACATGACGATTGTCCCAGCGCTGTCGTGCTCCACACCAATTACGCCTTGCTGCGAAGTGACGTTCAATGAATCGTGTAATTATTCGAGGTCATCGAGCGAACAAATTCCAGCTGTGTGGGCGATTTTGGATAGTCTGAGGGCCGACTCGCACGTCTGTCGCTCGGTGCAGCTGCTGTCCAAGGTCTGAGGCACTTTGGTGGCGGTTACGTAATGCTCGGTTCGGATGAAACGACCCTGGTTAGCAGTTGTCGCCCTTGGACGACCTGAACGACGTCTGTCATCAACACTGCCTGTCTGACGGTAGCGTAACCACAACCTGCTAATCACCGATTGAGTAACGTTGAGAATTTGAGCCACTGCAGTCTGTTTGTTGCCAGCTTCCAACATGCCAACGGCACGTAAACGTTCGTCACGTGTCAGTCTTCGCATACTTCAAAAGTTGCGTTTCGACCAGAAACTATTGATGAACGAGTTTATACCAAGAAAAGAACGATGCTACCTCCGAAAAAGCCAGTCCAGTACAAATGAAAATTTCAAAACGTACCCCACAGACATTAACGCGGCGCTCGTGCAATACACATGCACGAAGTTTTCGTGGGCCGGTGACATTCATTATCCACACTAAGCTTGGTAAAATATTGATGTGCCCAATCACGCGTATCCAATACCATTTTCCGAAAATATCAACATCAGTTTGGATATCCCCTACTTTTTTGAAATAGTATATGGGTGTACTTTGTCGAGAAATATGTCATATAAAGTCGTTTGAATGGGATTGGATATACTTTCGGCAACGGAAAAAAATGAAGATAAAAAATTCCTGTACCATATTTTGAAGGGATTTTGATCACTCTTGACACACTTACATTTCAGAGAATGGATCACTGTTTTGTCAGGATGTTTCTGGGCAGAAAACCCTCTAACATATTTCATACTGGCATTTCCAACATAGTCAAAGGCTATTTTCATCGGTAACTAGAGTAAGCCGCAATTACAGATCAAACCATACAATCAATGCCCTCCGAATGCGCTGGCCGACGTAGAAGCCCAATGCACATAGATTTAATCCTTTATCGCTTCCGGTACGTCATTGAGTGTTTGAAGGGACTTAGCACCGAGCACTGGAGTGGTCAAAAAGAGCAGCTTGTTTCGTACCAACGTATCAATCCCTAACCACCAATCTCTCACTAGCCTTTGTGCTGGAAAGCATCCTGCAACTACATCTTGATAATGAAATAACTCGAGCCCAGTCCCTTCTCGGTGTTACATGCTTTTTTCTGAATGAGAACTATTTGCATTTGGTCACAGTCTGTTTGTAACTACTACCCTCCTTTCCGGGGGATGACAGATAGATAGCCAATCTGGCTGTGCCACCCCCTACAGCATACTGCTTACTAAACTTATGAAATATATGTATTTGTATCCATTACTGTATTTGTAACCATCTATGTATACTGTGTGAATAAATTATCTGAATATAATTACACTGTTAATGTAGTTATACGTTTTGGGCCCAAATACTCAATTCCCATTTGTCAGCTGGATGAAAATGTCATGACCAAATGTAATTCATTTACCAATGAATACATTTGGTCGAACTTTGACCCGCATTTACGGTAGAGCGCAGTTGACAGAATGTAATTCGGGCTTTGTCTTTTGTGTGAGGGTTGTTTTTCTCCTCGTTCGTTCGTACATGTTTTATTTCGTCTTTCTGTTTTGCTGTTTGGTAAAAAGTAGTTTAAACTGTTACGGAATGTAATTATAAGAATTAAATGCAATTTTTATAATCTTTAATGGAGTATGAACGTGTGGGAATGGGTAAAACTTGTATGAATCCCTTCGGGATTCATACATTTTGTACCCATTCCCACACGTTCATACTCCAATAAAGATTATAAAAATTGCATTCAATTCTTAATTGAATCAAATCTGAAAAGATCTGGTTGACAATATTTCAGCATTGAACTTCAAACCGAAAGGCCCACGGATCGAGCCCCGTCAGAGGGAACTGCATTGTGCCCTTGGGCAAGGCACTCATCCTGATTGTCCGCGTGGGGACACGGTAGCGCTGCATACTAATGCGTACTGTACTTCGATGGTGTACTTGTCTTCAACCAATACTAACCTTACTTGTGTGGAGTTCGGACACTGGGGAGTCTGGCAGTTGCTCACCGTTGCTCGGTGGTTCTATCCGCGTGCTCCGGCTTCCTCCACCCGTAAAACGGTCCGACACGAGATGACCCTAGCTGTCGAAAGTGTCCTTAAGCCCCAATAAATAAATAAACAGCTTATCTGAAGAATAGCTGTACGATTAATGTACAGTGTAAAATGGTAGTAGTGGGGAAAGTGGTTTTGGGGCCTGTTCTGCAGGACGGGGGTGACAGGGGGTGACGGGGGTGATGATGTCATCTTAATTAAAATGTTACGTAAGGTAATTAACATGACGTCACTTAATGAACATTTTTTTAATCACTTTAATTAATAACTGTTGCTTAATTAATTTTAATTAATGACTGTTGCATAATTAATGTAATTAATGTAATTAATGAGTGTAATTAGGGTTGATTATAATAATTAGTATATTAATAAATGAATTAATAATGTTGATTAGTACATATTATTTTTTATCTAATAATATCTATCCCAAATTCGTGATTAATATGGGTTAATTAGTATACTCGTCATTAAGGAAATTGTGTAATATTACTTTTTACACACCTATTTAGCAAAAACATGCATGGAGGAAGGTCTGAATATATTGCGGTTAGTATACTTTCCTTAATTGAGTAATAATCGATACACTTTCCGTTAAAATATAGCGTAATTATATATGTTTCCCCCGTATTTAAACTTGATGGGTGTACTGGTTACGTATATAAGTATACGAGGTAATGACGTTAAATCGATTTTTTTTTTCAAACACGAATTACTTGCAGATGGCACGAGAGTAACACGGGTGAGGGTAATAAAATCCATTATAACATTTTAACGGCCCGTCATAATCTGTCATAAATATCGTTAGACTGACGCTTCAAATTTAAGTGCTATTGAAATTGTAAGAGACCAATCTGTCACCTTATTGATTTTAATAGCTAATTCCTATTGTTCCAAAGATTCAAATTTTCAAATTTCATCGTCCGATGACCACATGAACAAATAACATTTCGGTTATTGAAAAGCGGACGTGTTTGTTTTTCCCCTATAAAGTCTGACGATTCAAACCTCACTCTCATTAGAAACTGTGTCAGAAAAGCCAAGATGACAAGCATCGACTATACTTCCATGAACAGCTATGAGCGAACCAAGAAGCAGTGAGCCAATGAAGAATTTGCATTAGCGTTAAAAAAGTGGTGGTCAGCAATGCTCTCCATGAAGGAACAAGAAAAGAGACTAAAAGACTACCCTTTTGTTGAGGCTGCCAGACATCCTTTCGGGGAGATCCAGCACAAATATTGCCCCAAACACTGGTTCAATCTTCTCGTACGCATGCAGGAGGAAGCACTATTAGGGCCACCAGTAACAGTTGACGAAGACTGGGAAAAGGAGTTCTTCATCGTGGCGGAGATGGGAGGAAAAAGATACTTTTCTATGGAAAGCAAAAAAAAAAACGGCCCTTTTCAGGGCCACCATAATCTTAAAAAGAGTTGCTTTGTCACAAACACAGACTTTTTCAACCAATCAGACACCTCCATTATCCCACACCCTCACCGTCACACCCCTGTATCCCCTCACAGTACCTAAAACTTTCATGAACTCCCCTCCTCCAGGTCATCCAATACTAAAAAACTTTTGGAAACCTCTCTCCCCCTCCCCCTCACCTCACAATAGCTAAATTATCTCAAGCCCCTGTCCAGTTCTCTAAATGTAATGGACATGTCAGGCCCCCCGGATATGCCTTCCCCACAATTTTGAGTGATCAGATTACCCCGATTAGTCTCCTCTCATAACTTACCACACTCTTAACCCGTATTTACTATGAGATTGTCCCCCTAATAAATAGTGTATGTTCATTTAATATAATATATTAATAATTTTCGTTAAATAATTCATTCCACAAGACACTTTTCGAAAAAAAAAACAAAATGGCAGATTAGTTTGACAGAAATACGCGTATTGATTTATTCAGGAGTGTCTGTCAGTTGTGTCCTTGGACAAGACACTTTATCCCCATTGCCCATGTGGGGGCACGGTGATGCTGTGCTCTAAGGCATACTGCATGTCGATGGAGCACCTGTCTTCAACCAATGCTAACCCTGTGTAGAATTTTGACAGTTGCTTGCCATTGCTCGGTGGCTGTCTCTGGCTTCCTCCACCCATAAAACTGTTGTGGTCATGATTCGCCATTGTGCAGACCTTAAACACCAATAAATAAATATAAATAAATAGTCGGTTATCAAAACAGCCCTTAAGTGTTTAACAGTTAATTGTGGACCAGTGCATTTAAAAATGAAAAATTTGGGTGATAACGCTACGGACTGTGTTTAATCATAGAAAAATCACACCAGCACTGTTACTAACCCGTATGATTTATTTTTGAACGTTCACTGAAGAATAACCCACCCATCTAAGTAAAAGCATGAAAGAGCTACCATTACCTAATTACCTATGTGGGGTGGGGAGGGGGGTGGTGGGGGTGGTCGGTAACATTGTGTACTATGGCATACTACCTTCAGCCAATGATAACCCTGTGTAGAACTTTGACAGTTGTTTACTTCTGAACGATGGTTCTTTCCAGATTGCTCCAACTGTCGTTAAATAAATGAAAAACAACTACAATTCTATAATAACAGGCCAAGCCCCCCCCCCCCCCTTCGTTTTACATGTTTTGTGAGGGGGAAAATCAACAGTACTTTCACCCCCTTCATTTTAATAGTTGAAAAGCGCTGTTACTTGATCAAAAAATGGTAAAAGGATATGCGATTCTGTATTAGCCACCCAAATTTGCGAGACTTGGGAAAATATAACCCACATAGAGCTGCACCAAAGCTACGTACACTATTCGAACTCCCGCATTATGTCCTTGGGCAAGGTAATTTACCCCTATTAGCCCCATGGGAGCACGATGATGGCGTGTACTAAGGTGTACTGCACGTCGGTGATACGCATATTTTAGAACAATCTAACCCTGCTTGTGCGGATTTCCGACGTTGGTGAGATGACAGTTACTCGTCATTGCTCTGTGGTTCTCTTTGGATATTCCGGAGTCTACCCGTAAAATTGTCACGTTTAATTATAACTTGAACTTGATGTCCGGGTATAATGAAATAGCGTATTTTCTGCAGACATTCTAAATAAACAATAAACGCAGCTTGTTTACTGACCTGTATATCTTCTTTCTTTTCAATTGAGTAAAAATATATGATAGTTACTGATGTAACACGCCGATTAGTATGTTTAATGAATCTAACTACACCAGCCCGACTGACCCTTGCCCACCATGATCACAACAAATGTTTCAATTCTCTCTCTCTCTCTCTCTCTCTCTCTCTCTCTCTCTCTCTCTCTCTCTCTCTCTATCTCTCTCTCTCTCACCGATACAGTATGGGTGGAAACTAATTGCATTCAAGCTGTTGTTTTTTTCTAGGTTTTATCACCCACCTTACAGTGCAAATCGAAGTGAAATCTGATTCATTGAATCATACTACAGCATATGTGCTAAAACGATTATTTTTGTACAAAACTCAAGACCTTTCCCTCACAAATACCTATATAAAAACAAGATAATATGTGAGAATGCGTTGTGTACCTGCATTTTGTTGATAAAATATGTCATGACACATTCCCGAATATTATTAATGTACCCGCTTAATAACAGCCAAATGGCAAATGTCAAGAAAGGCACTCTGTAGTTTAGGAGACTCCACAAATAAAAACAAAATAAAAAATCTGAGATATATTGCATTTATTTAAATGTCGATATTAACCAGAGGTCAAAACTAGTCAAACTGAGTAGTATTAAATTTCAAATGAATATGAAATTTGCAGTAAAATGAACACCACCATATACGGCTATTCAGAATGACATCCTATTGGTGTGAGTTTTCGCTTTTTCGTCCAGTTTCATGAGAGCTTCCACGAAGTCCATTCCACATTCGCAATCTTTTCCAGGGGCTATTCTTCAAAGGCTGGTCCATCGCAGCTTTGCAGAGATATTGTTTTCTGGAAGAAAAAAGTCAATACATTGTTTATTTCCGATCAGACCCCTTGGGATATTTTGATCTTTAAGGATGTTTGCCAAAATTTTCCACCCTGTCGGTTGAAAATCTTTTCTTTTTCGCAGCAGATCATTTATTAGATCACACATATTGGAGCCCGAAATTGTAATGCCATTATACACGAGTCGATCTTTCTCATCCCAGGATAAATTGGGTATATTCTTTATTATCTGGAGTAACAAAAGCGCCTTCTCCTGCATGGAATCGGGTATAACGGCTAACCAGTCCGGATGATTTTCCACTGAAAAACTAGTCATTAAGGAGTGTGGTTTGGTGTTTTCTTTGCATAAATTTGAATGGCGCTGAAAGATTGTCTTGGAGAACAGAACTTTCTCTGCAGAACTCGATGTTGAAGATTCAGTAATTGGTCTCATACACTGGTCTATGGGCGGGACAGCTACAGCATTCAGGGGTGTGCGTATTTCCTGCAACTGTTCACTCCCCCATGGTTCAATACACTGAATTCTGCTTGAGGATAGGCTGGTTGAGTCATCTATAGGTTTTCCCTTCAGTGATTCCTCCATCACTAGCGGTGTTACTGGCTCTAGCTTATTTACAAGCCCCAAAATATTTCCACTTGTTTATGCATTGTTCCAACTAAAGGCTGATTTCATATGCACTGGCAGATAGGGTAGCTGTTTACAGACAGATCTGGTTGTTAACTCGGCTGTATTTGGATTCGCTCCCCCTATAGTGTGTTTAAAATTTACATATTTGTGTAATTTTCGTCTGTGTCGATAATAATGAGTTTTATGAGAGTAAGATTTTTGACACAATTCACAGACGTAGCATGAATTCATCCTTTTCAGAAGCGAGTTAATAGAGTGGCAATACAGTTCCAACACTCTTCCATTTATATGTATGAATAGGATGGGTCCCTCCCCAACCCGTCAATCACTGATTGGCTAATTATATATCAAGATAAGGTGTGTTCTACCCCAACCTGTTGATCATTGGTTACTTTAATTTCTCACACAGTGCATTGTGGGAAATTACAGTGGTAGAGCTCAGGGGTAAAATAAGTTTTTGCTCAACTTCACACAAACTGATATAGTTTACTTCAAAAAAAAAAAAAGAAGAAAATCAAAGTCACTTTCATGACAAGCCGAGGTAGCACATCTGAACCACCAACTCCATGCTGTTTAATCAGATAATCCATTAATCAGATAATCACATGTGCACATCGGTTTTTCATTGGTTTTTCATTGGTTTTCATCGGTTTTCATTGGTTTCTATTGGTGTTTATCAGTTTTCATCGGTTTTTATCAGGTTTTATCGGTTTTATGCATGGACACATCAGTTTTCATCAGTTTTTTATCAGTTTTCATCGGTTTTCATCAGTTTTGAAGCATATTTAGTGACCATTTAATCCTACATGTTCACTAAATTGGTCTCTTTAGTGACCAAATTGGTCTCTCTCTGTGACCAAATTGGTCTCTCTGTATGATCAATTTGGTCTCTTCACATACGCTGTAGTATGATTCAATGAATCAGATTTCACTTCGATTTGCACTGTAAGGTGGGTGATAAAACCTAGAAAAAAACAACAGCTTGAACGCAATTAGTTTCCACCCATACTGTATCGGTGAGAGAGAGAGATAGATAGAGAGAGAGAGAGAGAGAGAATTGAAACGTTTGTTGTGATCATGGTGGGCAAAGGGTCAGTCGGGCTGGTGTAGTTAGATTCATTAAACATACTAATCAGCGTGTTACATCAGTAACTATCATATATTTTTACTCAATTGAAAAGAAAGAAGATATACAGGTCTGTAAACCAGCTATTATTTAGAATGTCTGCAGAAAATACACTATTACCGGACATCAAGTTCAAGTTACAATTAAACGTGACAATTTTACGGGTAGACTCCGGAATATCCAAAGAGAACCACAGAGCAACGATGAGTAACTGTCATCTCACCAACGTCGGAAATCCGCACAAGCAGGGTTAGATTGTTCTAAAATATGCGTATCACCCACGTGCAGTACACCTTAGTACACGCCGTCATTGTGCTCCCATGGGGCTAATCGGGGTAAATTACCTTGTCCAAGGACATAATGCAGGAGTTCGAATAGTGTACGTAGCTTTGGAGCATCTCTAGGTGGGTTATATTTTCCCAAGTCTCGCAAATTTGGGTGGCTAATACAGAATCGCATATCCTTTTACCATTTTTGATTGAGTAACAGCGCTTTTCAACTATTAAAATGAGGGGGTGAAAGTACTGTTCATTTTCCCCCTCACAAAACATGTAAAATGAAGGGGGGGGGGGGCTTGGCCTGTTATTATAGAATTGTAGTTTTTTTATTTATTTAACGACAGTTGGAGCAATCTGGAAAGAACCATCATGCAGAGGTAAACAACTGTCAAAGTTCTACACAGGGTTATCATTGGCTGAAGGTAGTACGCCATAGTACAATGTTACCGACCACCCCCACCCCACATAGGTAATTAGATAATGGTAGCTCTTTCATGCTTTTACTAAGATGGGTGGGTTATTCTTCAGTGAACGTTCACAAATAAATCATATGGGTTAGTAATAGCACGGGTGTGATTTTTCTATGATTAAACACGGTCCGTAGTGTTATCACCCAAATTTTTCATTTTTAAACGCACTTGTCCACAATTAACTGTTAAACACTTAAGGAATGTTTTGATAAACCGACTTTATTTATATTTATTTATTGGTATTTAAGGTCTGCACAATGCCTAATCATGACCGCTACAGTTTTATGGGTGGAGGAAGCCGGAGAGAGCCACCAAGCAATGGCAAGCAACTGTCAAAATTCTACACACCATGCCCCCACATGGGCAATGGGGATAAAGTGTCTGGCCCAAGGACACAACCAACAGACACTCCTGAATAAATCAATACACGTATTTCCGTCAAACTAATCTGCCATTTTTTTTTTTTTTTCAAAAAGTGTCTTGTGGAATGAATTATTTAACGAAAATTATTAATATATTATATTAAATGAACATACGCTATTTATTAGGGGGACAATCCCATAGTAAATACGGGTTAAGTGTGTGGTAAGTTATGAGAGGAGACTAATCGGGTTAATCTGATTGCTCAAAATTGTGGGGAAGGCGTATCCGGGGGCCTGACATGTCCATTACATTTAGAGAACTGGACTGGGGTTCGAGATAATTTAGCCATTGTGAGGTGGGGGGAGGAGGAGAGAGGTTTCCAAAAGTTTTTTAGTATTGGATGACCTGGAGGAGGGGAGTTCATGAAAGTTTTAGGTACTGTGAGGGGATACAGGGGTGTGACGGTGAGAGTGTGGGATAATGGAGGTGTCTGTTTGGTTGAAAAAGTGTGCGTTTGTGACAAAGCAACTCTTTTTAAGATTATGGTGGCTCTGAAAAGGGCCGTTTTTTTTTTTGCTTTCCATAAAAGGCTATCTTTTTCCTCCCATCTCCGCCTCGGTGAAGAACTCCTTTTCCCAATCTTCATCAACTCTTACTGGTGGCCCTAATAGTGCTTCCTCCTGCATGCGTACGGGAAGATTGAACCAGTGTTTGGGTCGATTTTTGTACTGGATCTCCCCAAAAGGACGTCTGGCAGCCTCAACAAAAGGGTAGTCTTTTAGTCTCTTTTCTTGTTCCTTCATGGGGAGCATCGCTGACCAGCACTTTTTTAACGTTAATGCAAATTCTTCATTGGCTCGCTACTTCTTGGTTCGCTCATAGCTGTTCACGGAAGTATAGTCGATGCTTGTCATCTTGGCTTTTCTGACACAGTTTCTAATGAGAGTGAGGTTCTAATCGTCAGACTTTATAGGGGAAAAAACAAACACGCCCACTTTTCAATAACCTAAATGTTATTTGTTCATGTGGTCATCGGATGATGAAATTTGAAAATTTGAATCTTAGGGTCTGAAAGAAGGACGCGTGTTGATCAGCAAATTCGAAGAGGTTTTTATGAGCCTATAACTTTGGAACAATAGGGATTAGCTATTAAAATCAATAAGGTGACAGATTGGTCTCTTACAATTTCAATAGCACTTAAATTTGAAGCGTCAGTCTAACAATATTTATGACAGATTATGACGAGCCGTTAAAATGTTATAATGGATTTTATTACCCTCACCCGTGTTACTCTCGTGCCATCTGCGAGGAGTAATTCGTGTTTGAATAAAAAAATCAATTTAACGTCATTATCTTGTATACTTATATATGTAACCAGTACACCCATCAAGTTTAAATATGGGGGAAACATATATAATTACGCTATATTTTAATGGAAAGTGTATCGATTATTATTCAAATAGCGAAAGTATACTAACTGCAATATATTCAGACCTTCCTCCATGCATGTTTTTGCTAAATAGGTGTGTAAAAAGTAATATTACACAATTACCTTAATGACGAGTATACTAATTAACCCATATTAATCACGAATTTGGGATAGATATTATTAGATAAAAAAATAATATGTACTAATCGACATTATTAATTCATTTATTAATATACTAATTATTATATAATCAACCCTAATTACACTCATTAATTACATTAATTATGCAACAATCATTAATTAAAATTAATTAAGCAACAGTTATTAATTAAATTGATTAAAAAAATATTCATTAAGTGACGTCATTTTAATTACCTTACGTAACATTTTAATTAAGATGATGTCATCACCCCCGTCACCCCTTGTCACCCCCGTCAAGCAGAACAGGCCCCAAAACCACTTTCCCTACTACTAATGGTAACGCGATCTATTTAGTTTAGTTGAAACAATATATATTCATTAAGTATGCTATATGTTACAATATTGAACACCAATAAAAGTGACTGTATATATAGAGAACATCAAGAATATAACATATACTAACAAAATACCATATTAGTATGTAATGGGGAATCTGACAGAAAGTTGGGAGCTTATGTTAGTCATCTCCCGGGGTCATTCATAAATTTACACAAAAAGGTGGTATAATATAGTAGATGGACTCATATATCGCCGCCTGGAAACCATGGCCTGTGGTCGATCGCCAGCTTGATCTTCAGCCACGTGCTAAGTCGGGACACCGAATCCATGCACACAGTGAGAGCTGCCTGTAGGTCCTAAGAATGTAGACCTGGAAGCAAATACCCGAGAGATCATTCAGATTTGATTTGTCAGCATCGTTGTCGACACTAGCAGGTAACCTCGAGTGCAAGGACACGACACCCCGGCCAAGGACAAAACCGGTCAGAAAGTTGGTGGTAATTCTAGTCGAAGAAAGGTAAGCACAGGGAGTCAAACTACCAAGCGGCGACACATGATATTGTTTAAACATTGCTTGTGAATGAAGGAAAAGGTGAAAAGAAAGTACAAAGAAATGGAGCAATAGAAAACAGGGGATGCCAGCTTGAAAGCACAATACATTGCCTTCGCATTCGACACTCGCAAGTAGGCAGCAGAAGCGCCGTTAGTGAGAAGTGAGACGGAAGCAGCCTTGATGGTGAGCCATGCGAAGAAAATGGAAAGAAAAGCAAGATTATAGGACTAGCGGTAAATTCGTCATATAGTAATAGTCGTACGTGGTGGTTTGATTACTAGCAGTCATAGAAGCGCCCACTTGACAAAATGAAGTCATGTTCCACTTCAAAAACAAGATGCTTTTCCCGACTATTCAAAAATTCAGATCCAAAAAGAAATGTTGATATGTTTACAGTAAATGGCAGAAGGTTGATAGTACTATTACGGACATTTGAGTACATTGGACAGTATAGGAAAAATGCTCAGGTGTCTCGTACATACCACACTGACAGAATGGGGTAGGTGACAGATGATTGTCATATAAGTGAGAATTAAGGTTACTACAATGCAATCGGAACCTGCAGTGATATATTTGGGGTACGCGTGATTTCCCGCCACTATAAAACACAGGTGGTCGCTGATTTCCAGCATTTAGGAAAGTCTTGAACTTGATCAGTGAGGAGTTCTCACGGACAGATAAAGGCAGTTTGGCCCATTGATCAGTGACACTCGGGACAAAAGACGTCTGATACAATTGAGTCCGACAAAAGGGAACTATGTGGTTATGACATGACCGTAGATTAAGCGATAGATTTGACGATGAGAAGATTGGTGGAACTTTATTGGCAATAGATAAGGGCAACATGCGGTGATACAATTTGAAATACTGCAACAGCTTATGTTTGCGACGTCTGTCTTGTAGTTAATCCCAACGTGTTTCGGAATAAAGCAGAGACTTGCTACAACTGACAGTTGCCCCGGTAACGTTCCTAGCGGCTGCGATCTGTATTTCCTCCAGCTCGGCGACTTGAGGTGCTGAACAATTATCTCAGACAGCATCAGAGTATTCTAGTAGAGGCCTAACGAAGGCAAAGTATATTTTTTCAAGGGCGCTGCGATCGAGATTGAATTTCTGCTTCCTCAGTTGGTCTAAGCGATACCAGGCTTTAGAGCAGATATGATCAATGTGGTCGTTCCATGAACATGTGCTATTTAATATAACTCCTAAATGTTTATGATTATTGACTTCGGATATCCGCGAATCACCTAAGAATAGAGGTGGGTGGGCAGTAGGGTTGCATTTACGTGATATGAGCATGCTGTCAGTTTTACTGGGATTAAACTCATCCAACCACGTCTTAGCCCAACGTTCTGTTGTGGCAAGGTCATGGTTGATTAATCTCGAGGCTTGCTCTGGATTCTCTACAATTAGATACAGGGAAGTATCATCTGCAAATAGGCGTATGCTACTGAGTAAGTTTTCGGTTATATCATTAATATATATAAGGAACAATAAAGGTCCAAGTATCGAACCTTGTGGAACACCAGCATTAATGGTTCTCCAAGTAGATGCGTTCGACCCTAGCACAACTCATTGAGACCTATCCGATAGGTACGGTTTTAAGAACAACAGAAGTTCACCCGCGACACCATTTTCCACTAGCTTATGGATAAGACCAACATGCCATACCTTGTCGAAAGCCTTACTGACATCACAGAAGACCACCCTAACTTCTTTGCCTTCATCAAGAGGTCGGCAGAATTCATCGTATATGTCAGTCAGTTGGAGGACAGTTGAATCACCAGGTGTAAAACTGGATTGGAATTGAGTAAGGACATTGTTGTCAATCAGAAATTGCCATAAGCGTTTGAAAACACATTTCTCAAATATTTTACCTACACAACTAATCAATGATATCGGGCGATAATTAGTAACTGAATTTGAGAGCTGTTTTTTCAAAATTGGGGAGACATTTGCTTGTTTCCACAGTGAGGGAAAGTAAGAGTTATTAAAGAGAACATTAAATAAGATTAAAAGAGGCTCACACAGGGAGGATTTACATTCCTCGAGAAGGCGTGGACTTGCAAGGTCGGGACCAGACGCTTTAGACACCTTTATCGACTTCATTGCTTCATATACTTCACTACATTGGAGACTGATACTATCAATAACTTGTGAAGCCTGGGGTACCGAATCAGGAAGGGAGGTTTCGAATCATCAACTATTGAGATAGAACAGAAGTATTCATTGAACACCTCTGCTTTCTCAACACTTGAGGAATATACTTTATTTAAATGGATAATAGTTGGAATACCTACCACTTTACTACTACTGATAAGTGTTTTTAGAGTCTTCCACCACAAGGAAGAGGGTTTTTATTGCTATTTAGTGTGGTCTGAGCTTTAGATAGATACGACGCTTTGGCCTTCCAAATAGCCGTAACAACTTCGTTGCGTTTACGTTTATATTTTGCCCAAGCGTTCGGAAGACCGGTGCGTTTGGCTATGCGATACAGACGCTTCCTCTGTCTCATTAGTAGTCTAATTTCATTGTGCATCCATTTCGGCTGGCCCGATCGCAAAGTAATATTGTTCGGAATATATTTAGATGCTGTATCGAGTAATTTGTCGTTGAAAGTGGAAACAATAGTATCAAGACATAGGTTATCAAAAAGAGAATTCCAGTCAACGTCAGAGAGGGCCTCATTGAGTGCTCCATATTTACCCTGTGAATAGAGCCATACCCTTCTCTTAAAGGAGAGAGGAGATGGTTTTGAAAATTCGACATCAGTTGAAACTGGACAGCGATAGCGAGTCATGTCCGGGATAATCGGTTCTAGGACCTTGCAGGCATTCACGTTAACAGTGTCACTCATAGCAAAAAGATCTAGTAGAGTGGCTGACGACTCAGTAAAACAAGTTGGTTCACCCACAAGCTGCCTCAGATTAAAAAGATTGCATATTGCAGTAAAACCGACCCTCCCTTGAGGGAACCAGCTGGTTGTCATTAAAATCGCCCGTAACAATTAAATCGACAAGTGACGTGCCTCTGGCTTTTTCAATGGATGCCGATATGGAATCCCATATATCCTGGGAACTGTTAGGTGGGCGATTAAAAGCCCCTAGCAATAGGGACTTACTGTGTTTCGTAAATGCTTCAGCCTATACGCACTCCGTATTCAGCACCTCAAGGTCCGGTCGATGTCGAAAAGAGATATTATTTTTTAATGTAGATAGATAATGTAGTCGGCCGGTCGCAGCGCAATGGTTCGTGAAACCCATGGAGTAAGACATCAGATGTTGAATCGTTGTTGTGCAGCCATGTCTCGGTTAAAGCCAAAATATCATGTGATGAGGCTTCACATTGAAATGTATCTAATTTGGGTTTTAAGCTTTGGATATTAAGATCTTCAAAGTATTCTGGTTTGGGTTTGAGTTGATAGAGCTAGAGCTCGGTCTGGGATTGGGTTCGATGTCACCCGACAACAACAGTGAAATTGTACCCATGTAAAGAAAAATCGACGAGGCAAGGAAAATGGAGATTAGTAATTTCAAGATGACCAAAACTTTTGAGACGGGCACTCGCTTGTAAAGATGCGAGGTTGCTTCAGCAGACTCAGTCACACACGTGGGAGCTGATTCAATGACGTTTCTGTGGCAAGGAGCAGCCATGGCAGTGAAGCTTCTATGGAGTTCAACCCCACCAAGGCGCAGGAGTGGGTAAATTAAGACGCAAACTGATTGATGCTTCGACAGCTTCTGCTCTAAGATGCGAGCATAAAGTGTAGTATTGAAAGTACCTATCCGAGCACGGTATAATTCAATATGACACATTATATAATATGTTGTGCAAAATGTCGATCTATTTATTGAGGTACATTATTATTAGTCCCGCTCTTACATAGTCAGCAGAGTTTTCCTAATCCTAGTGTGTTTGGTTGCGTGGAGTTAGTATGTTGGGGAGTCTGACACTTGCTCGGTAGTTCTCTCCGGGTACTCTGTCTTCCTCCACCCGGTAAACTGTCCGACACGAGGTGACCCTGGCTGTCAAAAGTGTCGTTAAACCCCAATAAATAAATAAATAAATAAATAAATAAATAAATAAAAAATAAATAAATAAATAAATAAATAGTACGTTTTCCATCCGCCTAAAGCTACAAACCTATCTCTGTTACTTGGGGTGCTTTTTATTGCTTTCTGCAGAAGATCTTTGAGAGATCTCCAAGGAGAGGGGTCCAACAAAGCGCAGAAAATGTTTTGAGTCATCCGACTTGGTTTACTTGATTCGTTGAGTGGTTCCACCTCCTTGCCAGCTTCTACCTGCATCTGAAACTGGCGATGCGAGAGAAGCCTAGAAGGTCAACATAGTACACCGAACGAATTGAAAGAAAGAAAGGTCTGCACGTCTTCTGGAGACACAAAAACGCGCCCTTTGAGACATACAGTTGCATTTTGAGACATATCGTGCATTATGATCGGTCGTAGCCCTTAGGTAAAGACCACAGCATCTTGCATAAGGCATGGCTGACCAAACTAGTTAGTTATATTTTGTAATATAATTATCATTAGTTTGTAATGAATGAAAAATAATTTTGTAAAGAATTCGGGCATAGCATTTATATGGTTACAAATCACACCTTATTGTGTTGGCATGATTACAAAACTAATATAATTCAATAGAAAAGGAATTTTATTGTTCATTGGAGTAGGAGGCACGCGGGGGCTTGTTTGACATGTTTAGTCGACAGCGCGAGGGAACCTGCTTTAGAATCAAATGACATTATCTTGTTAATTGAATGATTCCGCCTGGCAATGTTTAGGCATGTTACTTTAAAAAAATTCAAGTGATTGCGTTTGTGAACTGACCGCGTCGGCGAGGAAATGAAATGCTTTGAAGTCAACAGCAGAAGTTAACTTTTTAGCGGAGCTCTAATTATTTACTTCAGAGGAGTGGCGGGGGCACGTGTGGTGGGGGGTCTGGACACGACTTATCAGACGAATTTAAATTTTTCGCTGCTCAGAATACCAAGAACATTATGAATATCAAGAACATGATGAAATGGGCACATAGGACCAATTTATGACGTTTGATGGAATTATAATCCTTTACCCAACATGAAAAGCAGACGACACTTGCTAACAAAATTCTTGAATAACTATTTTTTTCATTTTTTTTTTCTCAAAGACATAGGTTATGACCCCTCTTTGGAACGAGCTCGACGAGTTTGTTCCAAAGAAGGGTCATAACCTATGTTTTTGAGACAAAAAAATGAAAATTAATTGGCGATTTTTGTGAATAGCGCTGGTCGGTTTTGGCCGTTACGTTGGGTAAAGAGTTAATAAAAAGTGACATAGTAAGATTGTGCTATTAGACGTTACCCTGATCATCGGCCCTGAATTTCATTTTCTCAATTTCGAGGTATACACGTGATCCGTTTTTGTCGAGTTCCAGGCCTGATTAAACACGGACTGATGAACTTCTTCAATCAACTTTTGAGTGGCCAGAGGTGAATAATATGTCTGATAAATAGAATACTTACGATGGAAAATATTAATTATCTTGCGAAAAATTCGTTTTCTGAAAAATGTCTAGTAATGTTGACAGTAATATAATGTCAATATTTCGATAATCAAAAGAAAGAAAAAAAGAAGGAAAAAACTTCAGTAGGACTTACTAACATTTTCTAATGTACCGTAATAATTTCCTTCTCATCAATAAAAATGTTAACCAATAAAAACAGTTCCGTTTTACAGAAAACTACGGAAGCCCATTACGGTCAAATGCGAAAAGTAACTTTTTTTGAAACGGAGAATGTTTGCGTTATTTCGCAAAACCTTTGCGTAATTTCGCAAATCTTTGCGTTATTTCGCAAATCTTTGCGTTATTTCGCAAAAGTATTGCGTTATTTCGCAAAAGTATTGCGTTATTTCGCGATAACTTTTGCGTTATTTCGCAAATCTTTGCGTTATTTCGCAAAAGTATTGCGTTATTTCGCAAAAGTATTGCGTTATTTCGCGATAACTTTTGCGTTATTTCGCAAAAGTATTGCGTTATTTCGCAATAACTTTTGCGTTATTTCGCAAAAGTATTGCGTTATTTCGCGATAACTTTGCGTTATTTCGCAAAAGTATTGCATTATTTCGCAATAACGTTTGTGTTATTTCGCAATAACCTTTGCATAATTTCGCAAATCTTTGCGTTATTTCGCAAAAGTATTGCGTTATTTCGCGATACCTTTTGCGTTATTTCGCAAAAGTATTGCGTTATTTCGCAATAACTTTGCGTTATTTCGCAAAAGTATTGTGTTATTTCGCAATAACCTTTCTGTTATTTCGCAATAACTTTTGCGTTATTTCGCAATAACTTTTGCGTTATTTCGCAAAAGTATTGCGTTATTTCACAAATGTATTGCGTTATTTCGCAAAAGTATTGTGTTATTACGCAAACTATTGCGTTATTTCGCAAAAGTATTGCGTTATTTCGCAATAACTTTTGCGTTATTTCGCAAAAGTATTGCGTTATTTCGCAATATATTTTGCTTTATTTCGCAAAATTATTGCGTTATTTCGTAAAACTATTGCGTTATTTCGTAATAACTTTGCGTTATTTCGCAAAAAAAAGTATTCCAGACACAGATCTTGTAGTAAGTCAGTGAATTTCAACCAGAAGCGCCAGCAAGGAATTGTTCTATATGGAAACAGGGTGGGAAACACTGCAATCTCGTAGGGAGAAACACAAATTGATCCAATACTTCAAAATGTATCATCGTCATGTGCCTCGCTACCTTTTTTCCTTAATTCCGCCATCCTCGTCAGCATCACACGAATACTCACTTCGTGACAATACAGATTTGTCTGTACCTTCAAGTCCTACTGCATTACATCAAAGATCATTTATACCATCTACTACCTGACTATGGAACAGCTTACCAATAGCAATCACAGAAAACATTTCGATTACAAACTTCAAATCATATATCAACCGAGAACAGCCTTTATCCCCAGTACTTTTTACAATAGTAAAATAAGTCGTGTAGGACGCAAGTGCCCCGTTGCAGATTGAGCCTGATGTGCAGCAAACTCAATGTGGATTTATATAACAATCATTTAACATGCTCTCCAGACTGTAGTTGTGGCAATCGGGAATCTACTGAACACTACCTTTTTAATTGTCATCTGTATACAGAAGCAAGGCGCGAAACTCTCGATCGCCTTACATGTCCCATCGACGCGAACATTCTCTTATATGGAAATCCGCTTTACGATGCCCAGACTAACCAGAGAATTGCGAGTTACCTCCATGACGGCATTCAGGAAACTGGTAGGTTTTAGTCATAACCATTCAACGACCCTGATACAGGGCGGGCAGAGGGCTGTTAATCTGCATGGTTTGAAATATTGTGCCCCTCCTCTTCCCAGTCCTAAAATCTTTCTAGAAGGTACTTGGTTTAATGGGAATTTCACCCTTTTGCTTTTGGTGAATAACTTCTCAAACTAGTGCGCCCAGTTTGGCTGAATACTTAATTATTACTTAGACTGGTAGGTGTTAGTCACAACCATGCATCCATCTAGATACAGGGCGGGTAGAGGGATGCTATTACTCTCTGAAATATTGTGACACTTCCCCCTTCCCAGTTCAAAATCTGTCGAGCAGGTACTTGGTTTAATGGGACCCCCCCCCCCCCTCTGTCTTCGGTGATTAACTTCTCAAACTAGTGCGCCTAGCTAGGCTAAACACTAATTAAATACTTAATTATATATTAGTGGTGTCCCCTCTTACGGCAGCAAGTTTGTACATAGACCTCTTGAGTCCTAGCTACCTAATCTCACCCAATTCCTAACACCCAAAGTTTTGTGAGGACTACTGCACTTTGATATGAATGGTGCCGGTGTATCTCGAGCTGATTGTGAATCCATCACGTTGCGTTCGAAATTTACTGCCACCCTGCGTAACTACAAACTCTTTTCTGACGAAGAAAAACATAAGAGCGTGAATAACATACCGGTGCTGTTAGTCCACTCATGGCTTATCCAACTCTTAACCACCACCCACAGTTCTGCCATCAACTGGTCCTGTCTTAATACAAACTCACACAAATATATATTTTTCTCAACTGTTTGATTTTTTTATTCTATTTTTTGTCTTCTTCCTTTTTTTCTTTTTTAAATCTCTTTCACTACTTATCATTCCCGAACACAGGAGTATCGCAGCTTTACGTAAAACAATTGTTTTCTCCTTGCTGATATATAAATAATGTGTGCAAATACAACGGAGACAGCTCACATAAGCATATGCTTGCTGCTGAATCCATTTTCCGTTTTTGTTCTACATATATCATCTGTAATTGTTTTCTATTATTGAGTCTATTGAACTCGGAAATAAATATTGTTTAAACTAATTTCAACCAGTGGTGTTATACCGTATTAGTACACCACGTGACAAATCCCCGTATTCTCATTGGCTGTATTGATAGGGACTATGAAAGTATAGTGCCCGGAGTCAAGCATACTGCCCGGAGTCATGCAATATTGCGCACGCATTGCAAACAGAATCCCGAGGGGATTCCCCTTTTCTTCCGAGCAGACGGCAAATGTGGAGACGAATAGAAATAAAATGAGCGTTTCGAGATTCGCAAACGAGAATGTTAATTCTTTTCTTGAACAACATCAGAGACGAAAGACTGTTAGTTTAACCAAATATGCTGTCAATATTCTCCGGCAGTTCTGTTCTGACAGAAAAAGGAATGGTGCATTTGAAACGTTAGATGTTGGAGGATTAACGGAACTATTGAAAGACTTTTATACAAACGTTAGGAATAAGAAGATATTTGCAAGAACCCCCTCATGAGAGACACTTTGATATAATAACAGACCCAGCTTTCAAAGGTGCTAATCGTGTATTCGACAGCATGTTGAAGAAAACAAGAGAAGACGGAAAAGGAACAGTCCAACACAAAAAACCCATTCCGCCAGGTAACTATAAAAAATACATAATAAAATAAAACACAACAAAACTAGAAAGTGAACAAGTCAGTGTCTGCAATAGACAGTGGTGTTGTGATTATTTGTTCTCGTATAAATACACAGTCTTGTTAATTACATGAAATAGACGAGTGTTGTTTATTACTCAAATCGACAAGAGACACATAAGAACAGTTGTGAGAGAAAGTAAATAAATAACAGGCTGCAATGTTTGCTGAAAGTTATCATAAACATGAATAAATAAATAGATAAATTACGGGGAGCAATGTATGTTGAAAGTTATCATAAACATGAATAAATAAATAAATTGTAGACCTATCAATTAAATAGTTTTGAATAAGAGAGTTAGAGAGGGCACTGAATATTATTTATCTTCGATCACAATAAACGATTGTGATCGACCGTGTAAACGTTTATTCTGCTTTGATGCTTAGTGTTTCATTCTATTTCAGGTGATCTAAGGAAATTATATCAGCACCCAATTGTGTTTAATCCGGACATTCCAAGAGGTCTTTTGAATAAAGTAATGTTTGAGCTTTTATTTTTACTTTTGTCGGAGAGGGAGAGAAAACATTCGAGAAATTAAAGCTTGTGATTTTGTAGTTAAAACTGATGACACTGGAAGAAAATACATCCTGAAAACTACTTCTGAGCGAACAAAAAATCACACAGGTGTAACGAATGAGGATGAGGGTGATGGACCTAGAATGTATGAAACTGGCACAAAAATGTGCCCTGTTAATAGTTTTCAACGATATCTTATGAAACGAAACCATGAGTGTGATGCGTTCTTTCAAATTCCCAAAAAATCATACCACGAGAATGACGAATGTTGGTTTGATCGAATGGCAATGGGAAAAAATTCCATAGGAGAGTTCATGGTAAAAATGTCTAAACAAGCTGGTCTTTCTGATACATATACCAACCACTGTGTGCGTGCTACGACCATAACAATTCTTAATGATTGTGGATTCAAAGATCGCGATATTATTTCTTTATCGGGACACAGAAATGAAAAATCATTGTCAAGTTACGTTTCGGACACAAGAGCTGATGTCAAACGAGGTATGTCAGAGAGCTTGAGTTCCATGGTCGATAATGCAGATGCTGAACATTCAGAAATGCCTGCAGCGAGGAATGCTGTTGAGAAAACAACAACCCAACTCTCTTTCCAGTCAGCAAATTCCCCAGTATCAGCACCCGAATTATTAGATACCGATATTGATGACGACGATCTGATAAGTGCGTTGGAGGAAATCGAGTGTTCAAAAAACTCAACATCAATTGACATTCAAAAGCAATCCAAAGAAATATGCAACAAAATGCAGTATTGTGCCCCAAAATTCAATTTCAGCAATTGTGTTGTAAATATTTACAATAATTAAAATGTGCTCGTACATCAGAGGAAGTACCCATAACACGTTCAATGGGGTGAACGTTAATAAAACTTTAGTGCCATGAATAATGGAATTTCTATAGTGCCTCACAAGCTCTGTTAATACCACCATATGTGAGACGTTGATTCTGTTGTATGATATCTCGTGTTAACCAGTTATGTGCCACATGATTGGTTGATCGGTTTCATGTGTTTATTTACATTATTCTACTTTACCCGTTGAGTTCGAATCCAGTTGATAGTTTAATGTTTTCCTGACATTTTCATGTTATTAATTTCATTGTTTTATTTTGCATAGTAAAGTGTTAGTTATCTCTCCGTTCCTTCTTTAATATGTTGTGGAGATGGTCTGGGTGTGATGTACTAAACCCATTAATGCCTTCCGTTTCGGGCACTATGCTCCCATAGTGTTGCTTCGGGAACCAAATAGTGCCCTCGCTATCGCTCGGGCACTATTGCATCCCTCAGCAACACTATGAGAGCATAGTGCCCTCAACGGAAGGCATTAATAGGTAAATATACAACGGCTATACATTAAACACCATGGTACTCAAAGTAAAAGCATGATAAACCGACGTTTTATAATACTAAACTATGGTGTACCATAGTACTAAATCATGTTATTGCGTGATAGTATACGACGGTGTGCCACAGTAATCCACGGTATCATGGCGTATCGTAATATGCCTCTGTACGTTCCAGGTATACCATGGTAAAGTTTGTTATACCATGGTACTATGACATGACATGTATGGTGGTAAATCATGTAGTGCAATGGTGCTATATATATGCATACAAAGTCGTGCCCTCACCCCACCCCACCCCACCTCCAAAGCATAACCCCCGGATACTACACCCCCCCCCCTTTATCCGAGAGAGTTCCCCGTACAGTACCGTTCTCCCGAGAGAATACCCCCAAGTATATTATTCACCGGGAATTCCACTGGAAATTTCAAACCGAAATAGCCCATAACCCCCCCCCCCCCCCCGCCCGAGTGAATACCCACCCTGAGAGTACCTACCCGGAGTCTTGTCACCCAGAATGTATATGTGTGCATTTAAGGTTTTTAAGCCAAATACTGGAACTCGTGCCGGCCTGTTCTTATACCCACTTGCCGAACATATTGTAATGATTTATTAAAGCAATTACGCCCATCCACCCACATCACGTAAGTAATAGATACGCGCGAATTATGTTGTGTCCATCGTATCGGACATATAATACCACGGAAAAACAACATATATACTGTGTTCATAGCGTGTAAAAGGTTACAAAAAACACTTAACAGCAAATTTAATTCCGATTACCCCCACCATCATTGGAACTGTCTCTAAACAACGCGGTTGAGTTTCTTCAGACAAGGAGAGAGAGAGAGAGAGAGAGAGAGAGAGAGAGAGAGAGAGGAGAGAGAGAGAGAGAGAGAGAGAGAGAGAGAGAGAGAACCCCTGAAACTTGTGTGTGTGGAGTTTTAATTTGTTCTCGCCATGCCTTCGAGAATAAAACAATGGATTAGATCCCCGACCCAAGAATACTAAACGATGATATTGTATGGTACTATACCGCGGTGTGAGTAATCCATGATATGTGATCATGGTAAGCCAATGAGCAGAAATATGTGACCTTAAACACCAATAAATTAATAAAAGAGGGAGAGTATGATGGGGGGGGGGGGTGGTTATATGGTAGTGGCGGTATATATCCATGCTGGTGTACTATTAGCCCTTGGACCTTCATAATATCCTATAGAATGCCCGGGCAGGCAGTGTTATACTTAGTTGTTTAGATTGGCAGTATAGGATGAATGGTCTGTTGGCCTATTACCCCCCTTAGTAATATTAACCTACCGAATCCTTTGTATTATCTTATGGCTGGTATTGGTAGTTCGTAATACTAGGTCAAGCGGTATTTTAATCGTTTGCTTAGAACGGGGGCATAGGATGCACGGTATATACCCCTGCAGGTCCCCTGTTAGTCCTCGGTATTATTAACCAACCGATTGCTTTGTATTATTATGACTGGTTTAGGTAGTACGTTATGGCAGGTCAAGTGGTATTGTGGGATGGGGTGGGGTGGGGGTAATGCCTGGTAGTATAGAACGGCCGTATAGTATTGGCGATATATACATCTGTGCCCCCCCCCCCCCCCCCGAAAGCCATTGGTACTATTAATCGACTTAATGCTTTATGTCATCCCATGACTGGTATAGGTAATATATAATGCTGGTCCAGACGGTTTTGTGGTGTGGGGTGGGGTGGGTTGGAGTTAATGCATGGTCGCCTAATGTGGAAGTATAGGATGTACGTTTTGTACTCCTACATATCCCATGTTAGCCATTAGCACTATTAATCCACCTAATGTTTGATGTCATCCAATGACTGGTATAGGTGGTATGCAATGCTAGGTCAAGCGGTATTACAGGTGGTTGTAATGCCTGGTATTTTAGAAAGGTAGTATAGAATGGACGGTGTATACCCCTGTAGGCCCCTAGCTGGGTGGAGCCGTACTTTTGCACCGGCAAAATTTGCACCGGTAAAAGTCAAATTCCTATGGGAACTTAACACTAGCTGCACCGGCAAATGTCCGGGTAATAAGGGAGATTCATACGTAATATAAAAATTCCGGTTCCTATGGAATTTAACACTAGCTGCATCGGCAAAAGTCCGGGTAATAAGGGACAATTCATAGGCATAGGGGTATTTGGCTGAGCCAAACAGGTAATAGTATCCTCAGATAAGTATCCAATAAACGGTATGCTCAAAAGGTATCCTCAAATAATACAATACCAGGCCATGGGTATCCTCAAATACCGAAATACCGAAATGAGGCTGAGAGTCGTATGTGCGAGTCACTCGAACGAGCAATTGCTCGATAGCTCATTTGCTCGCTGGGATTCGCGTCGTTCAAGCAGTATCAGTAACTATTCGATAGATTCATGGGTTTAGTAATGATATAAGCTTTTGTTATACACAAGGGAGACAACAACGGAGAGTACTACCTATATCAGCCATATAATAAAACAAAGCAATCGGTTGGTTAATAGTACCAATCACTAACAGGGGGCCTACAGGGGTATATACTGCCCATACCTTACTACTGTTCTAAACTATCAGGCATTACCCCTACCCATAATACCGCTTGGACTAGTATTGCATACCACCTATACCAGTCATAGGATGACATCAAGCATTAGGTGGATTAATAGTATTAAGGGCTATCATGGGACCTGTAGGGGTACAACGCGTACATCCAAAACTAGCACATTCGGTATTACCTCCACCCACCCCCACAAAACCGTCTGGCCCTGCATTACATATTACCTATACCAGTCATGGGATGACACAAAGCATTAAGTCAATTAGTAGTACCAATGGCTTTCGGGGGGGGGGGGGGGGGTGCACAGAGGTATATATCGCCAATACTATACTGCCGTTCTATACCACCAGGTATTACCCCACCCCACCCCATCCCACGATACCACTTGACCTGCTATAACGTACTACCTATACCAGTCATAATAATACAAAGCAATCGGTTGGTTAATAATACTGAAGACTAGCAGGAACCTACAGGGGTATATACCGTGCATCCCATGCCCCCGTTCTAAACAAACGATTATAATACCGCCTGATCTCGCATTACGAACTACCAATACCAGCCATAAGATAATACAAAGGATTCGGTAGGTTAATAGTACTAAGGAGGTAATAGACTAACAGACCATTCATCCTATACTGCCACTCTAAACAACTAAGTATAACACTGCCTGGCCGGGCATTCTATACTACCTTGCCAGTCAGAGAATCTTATGAAGGCTCAAGGGCTAATATACTACTCAAAATTTGCTAAGCACCAAGTACATCCAACTACCTGTTTTATGTTTTAGTTGAAATATTGAAAAGTGTATATATTTTTTATTTAATTATATCTTTAATGATTTAAGTACAGAAATTAATATTTTATTTGTGTTTAATATTATTCTTTAGCTTTTGAATACGATAACCATGGAAAATGGATATTATTGGTAAAAGAGGAAATTTTCCAATTTGCCAAAAAGTTGACGGAGCGAACTGGTATGGGTTCAATATCGACTATGAGACCCATTACTGTTAAATACAGCTTGACAACGCCTTCTCATACTCCCAATCAGGTTCCTGGTGATCCTTTGTGAGATGTTGTTCCATTCTTGGACAAGCATGGCACCAAGCTCCTGGACACTTCTTGGTCGGACTGGTCGGGCTGAAATTGCAAGCTGCAACTCATTCCAGACATGATCGATTGGATTGAGGTCAGGGGAACTTGCTGCCCAGTCCATACGCTCAATCCCCTCCCTCTGTCGGTACTCCATGACAGCATGGGCAACACGAGGACGGGCATTATCGTCCATCAGAATAAATCTATCACCTACTTCACCTGTATACAATCTGACGTGGACATCCAGGATCTCATCAATATACCGCTGTGCAGTCAACGTACCACATTCAAGGACACAAAGCTCTGTACGTCCATCTCTGCTGATGCCGCCCAGAACATGATTGACCCTCTACCATAGCGGTCATGCTCAGCAATGTTGGCTGCATGGAATCGCTCTCCTGCTTTTCTCCGTACCCTAGAATGCCTATTTGTGTGGTCTAGGAAGTACCTTGACTCATCTGTAAAAAGAACAGGTCGCCAATCTTCTCTGGTCCATCCAACGTGGTCCATGGCCCATTCATATCATGCCTGGTGGTGGTTCTGCGGAAGCGGAATGCGAATATATGGTCTTCTCGACCGGAGACCACCTTCGTGCAACCTTGCCCGGAAAGTCTGCGCCGAAACATTTACCCAGGATTCATTCTGAAGGTCACTGCGAAGCTGGGTTGCTGCGGCAAAGCGGGTCCTGAATGATCAAAAAACGGTCTTCAGCTGCAGATGTTGCCCTGTCTCTGCCACCTCCATGTCGTCTTACTGGTGTGCCATACTGCTGAAATCTTGCCCCGGCTCTGGTGATCACCGTCTAGTGCACACCAAGGGCTTCACCAACCCTGACCATGGGTAGCTCCTTGCTCCACCATCCATAAAGCCCGCCACATTTCTGCTTCAGACAAATGTCTTCTTACATTTGCATTTGCCCTATTCAATCATTAAATCACAAGGGTGTGTGTTGAAATGAAGACTGAATACCCTACACATGTCATGTACATGTAGACAGTGCACGAAAACATCATGAAAATCAAGGGATACATGCTTTCCATGACTGTCACGAAAAGTCTGCCCGTCAAGAGAGCTAATGTAAACACTGGGGACCATCTCAATATATTCCTCAATCATATTCACCAAAAATATCGCAAATATGTCACAAGCAAATTTCACAATGATGTGTCAAATATTTGGTGCTTAGCAAACTTTGAGTAGTATAGTATACCAGCATGGATATATACTGCCACTACCATATCACACTCCCCTCCTCCCCATACAAGACACCCGACACCCCTGACCAGAATAACGTTATGTCGGAATGTACAATGGACAGCAACAGTGGTCATCGTCTCTATGACTTGACTATGCACTTTGGGGACTAGTGGGGATCAGGTTTTGGGGACTAGTGGTGACCAAAATTTGGGGACCAGTGTCAGAAATATTGTCTTACCATCGTCTTAGCTCAGTACTAAAGCTTTTGCTACCAACGATGTTGCCGTTTACACTCACGGCCAGTGCAACCGCCGTTACCTCTGCAGCTCAATTCATCACTGCTACAATGAGATGTGATTGTATACAATGTGTGAATAGCACATGAGCACGTGCAAAATGTGCCAATATCTTCCTGTGTGCACGTGAACAATGTGCTCACAAAACATGTAGCACATGCACGCATTCGAATATTGGGGGACCAGCAAATACCATATTTTGGGGACTAGTGAGGAACAGGGTTTGGGGACTAGTGGGGACCAAGACTTGGGGGACCAGTGTTCGGGGACCATTGTTCGGGGAGTGGTGGATGTTGGGAGGACTAGTTAACGAATAACATAAGAATACATGATATTCAATTTTTTTTATTTCGCCACTGTCAGTTACATTATGCATATTAGCACATAAAACTTCAAGTTGTACAAAGTCATTTGCGTATTTCGTTGATCTTCGATCCTTTCTTCCCGAAATGGTGAATAACCATCTGATGATTGGCGGTGTCTTGGTTTTAGGTGGTTTTGAAACATCTTTAACTTTGCTGTTTTCTTTGACTGCTGCATGTGTTTCTTTCGGAGTGTGCCCTCCAGTTTTATTTGTTCGATTTTTAATAGCAGGCTGCTTGGCCTTTGACAGCGGAAGCTCGATTTTGTTGGGGGCGAATGGCCCATTTCGTGAGCTCCACTATCCACTTGATCCACATTTAGAATTTCAGTCTTCGTTTGGTCCAATGTTTGAGTTGAAGTAGCAATCTTTGTTTTATCTGAAAGTTGTCCGGTACTTAAACCTTTGTTCTCTAGTGTAGCATGACCTTCGCACGGTTTGGTGGACTTTGTGATTTGGTTCGCTGACCAGTCAGCCTGCTTAGCTGAATTTTATTACTGACTGGTTGGTCACGTCTTGGTCTCTTTGTTGCAACTACACCTTGATCTGGTTCGGGCATTTTCCTTTTTGCTTTTTCTACTGTTTTGTACAACAGTTCTACCTCCTTAGATGTGAATTTTATTCCAGCATAATTCTTGAAAACTTGTATTTGAATGTCGTTGTTATATCTGAATATGGTTGCGCACAATTTGTCAGACATCTTCACTCTTCGATGGCTGGAACACAATTTTTTTCTTTCGCTAGCGTCTCTCTTATATATTTTTTGTCGCACGAGCGCTACCTGTCGTTACATTTTTATCTTTCCATTGGAACGACACAACATTCATTTGTCAGTTCACACCGCGAGAAACAGGTTTATACAGTCATTTATAGACGGTTGACTACTGAATATGAGTTGGATTCTTCCTTTTAGTAACTTCAGAGCGTGGTTTACGTACACCTTGCATGACATTCCATCTCTATTTATGACCCACCAGCCTTCAAGGATAATTACTTTCTTCAAGTGCAAGAGCCATCACTTGCCATCTCTTATGCTGAAATGTCTTTCGTTTTGTCAAGAGTCGTTCAAGAGATCGGTGATGTTGGAACTCTCAGCTATCTCATCTTTATAAATCAACTCTCCCTTCTCATTCCACGATAGATTTGGATCTGCTTCCATACGGTTTAGTGGTACCTTTGCTTTTCCCATAGTTGTTATTGGAACGGAATCTAAAATATCATGGTTGAAGTTTTCACTCTCCCTTTTGATTTCGATTTAAACTGGTTCGGGAGTCTGGGCCTTTTAATGAAACGTTAAGTGTCGTTGTAAGAGTTCGTCGTATCGTTTCATTTTGTCTTCCACTGTGAGATGCTCTTGTTCGAGAATGTCTCTCATCTCTTGATTGATGTCTGACGCAGCTTTGACATTTGGAGTTCTATTGATTTCGTAGTGCTTCTCGTGTTGTAAACGTTCTAACATTCTAAGTTCCACTGAAACCATATTCTTGTCTTCGGTGTTATTAACTTTGTTAGGATGTTGGAGCCAACCTCCACGTTCCACTGAAACCATATTCTTGTCTTCTGTGTTATTAACTTTGTTAGGAGGTTGGAGCCAACCCCCACGTGACCTGCTCGGTACCTTATTTGGGGTTCTGGAAGTTCCAAAAGTTCCTTTCTGGATGGTTTGCCCTGGCTGCACTTTGCGTTGTATGTCTTTTGAAATGGTCTTGCCTGTTAAATTGTTTCGAACATACAGTGCACTGGAAAGTGTCATGGACGGTATTTCTGTGTCGATTATAATTGCTCCTGTCGTTAAATATTTTGCTGCAAAACTCACCTTGATGTTCACACATGGCAAATCAAAAGTGTAGTGAATAAGTTCTGGAAAACACCCCTTTATATACTCTACTCCACTGGACCACTTCAGTTTTTTTTCGCGCCATCGATGGTGTCGTATGTGCTTGTGTGCTTGTGGTCAATGCTCTCACAACACACTGCGCACACAGACACATGCAGCCATCGACTTCTGCACAGCCCACAGAGCTTTCGCTCCTAAACCAACCCGCGAGCTTCTTCCTTCTGCGGATAATGACTGACGTTTCCAATACTAGTGGCATCTAGCATCACTTCTTATTAATATGATTCTACTCTCCTTCTTCCGACTCGTCATTCCATTCTGCCTCCATTTCAAATGTATATTGATCAAAATGGGATTGAACAAAAACTTTCTCTTTTCCAGAGCATATTTCTGGGATTCAATAAGGTCGAAGTCTTCATTCTCTCTCTTAGGTGTTTTGCTGTTTTCTTGATTTTTTTATGGATGGGATCTCGCCGAAAATTTTGCATAAACACGACTGCTTCTCTGACTCTACTTCTGGGATATGCAGCTGCTTCTTCGGCCGCTTCATCTTTATCCATTCCATCTTGTATGTAACCACTAATGAGTTTCTCGAAATCCTCCTAGTAAAGTAAACATCGTAATAATAATAACACTTTGGCCAGCCACTGATTTGTCGCGGTTCTCGGACGAGAAGGCCTTGGTGACCCCTGTACTCCCAACTGCCTCCCTATTCCCATGCTTCTCCTCTCCTCCCAACACTCGGAGACGAACTGCTTGATGATATCCCTTGCCCCATTCTTCCCAATCTCTCCGATTAGCATATTAACCCTCTCCTTTGAGTCTCCCCCTAACCACAGGTCCTTCATTCTCCCATCCCACTTCCCCATTATACTCCCAGTGAATCTTATTCTTTTAGACTGGTACTTTGGGCATTCTAGAAGAAAGTGTTCCAGGGTCTCCACCGTGCCCAAATTACACATCTGGCACTCCCTTTCACTGTCTTTCCCATTTTCCCCTCAGCTCCAGGGATCGCGACCTCATCTTGAACAACAGTAACCCCCCAAAGGTGCCATCAAGGTACTCTTCAAAACCTGGCTTCTCTTTATCACGCAGGCCACCCAAAGACCTCTTTGATTTGACCCCCCTCTCGCCAATTACGGTTACAATCCTCCATAACCCTTTCTCTGACGATTTTTTTACCCTTGTTTGCCCCAACGTCCAGGTCCGAGATCTCCAATGAGTAGTTCTCTACTAGCTCCCTCACTTGGACCTTCCACCCCGTCTTGATATTTAAGTTGATAATTCTCAGGAACATTACTTTACACCATCGGCTGTCGGGGAGATTTACCAAATAATTAAGATAACCGAGTTTCAACAGGTCTATCCTGTCCTTGATCCTCATCCACCCAAGCTCACCCCTGATTGCTTCTAGCGCTGCAGCATTAATCGACCCCGTTATCCATCGGCCTGCATCGTTCTGCAAGATTTCCAAGCTCTTTACGGCCGTCTGGTTTAGGGGTATCATAAGCATCTGTAACGATACTACACGCCGTCGGATCATCGGAATCGTCTTCCTCCATTAATTCTTCTTCAGGTTCTGTATCTCCTTCTTCGCTTTCAGATTCTTCTGATTCCTAACAGGAATCATCCCTTGATGGAGGGTCACATTGGAGCATGGCAGTATCGCATTGCGTCTTCACTCTTCGACGACCAGGGCACAAATGAGCACATTGTCATGTGAGCGTCCCTGTTATAGAACGTTTGCAAGGATTGTCAATGGCCCATGGACTACTGGTTTAAGTAACTTTCCTAAAAATTCACCGTTTTGTATGATTCGTCTTGCTTTCCATTTTGGTAATATTTTGACTATTTTCCTTATTTCGTACTTGTGTGGAATGAGAAGAGCTCTCTCGGATTTAGTCATTTGCACATTATAGTCCAAAAGGTTCAAGACACAATTACATATAAATCGAATCAAGTCATTACTGGCCGTCTGCATCGTCGTTCTCGCTTCACGTCAGTCAGTGTGGGCAAGAAATCGCATGATATCTAGGTTCCTGTTCAGTCCCTCAATCCCTGCGTTTTTGGAGTCTTAATTTCTTTCGTGCCTCTCGGGACAATAATCTCCGTGACTTTTGCGCGTGAAACTTCTGGAAAATTGTTTCCCACAAAAGCTACAAGATTTTACTCAAAAACGCGACTAAGGACTAAGGTACAACAGAACTATACCCCTCCCCCTCCCCCCTCCCGCCCCCGCTATGCGTGTGTGTGATAAGGAAGGGCGGGGGTGAGTGAGGGGAGAATTTGTGAGAGACAGAGAGACTTATCGGTATACTATGCAGATCAGTGTGATAAGATTACCCTCACCCATATTAAAACTGTCTCGATCGAAACCACCGAGAGAGAGAGGGGGAGAGAGAGAGAGAGAGAGAGAGAGAGAGAGAGAGAGAGGGAGAGAGAGAGAGAGAGAGAGAGAGAGAGAGAGAGGGTGAGGGAGAGAGAGAGAGAGAGAGAGAGAGACAGACAGACAGACAGACAGACAGACAGACAGACAGACAGACAGACAGACAGACAGACAGACAGACATATGCCTCAAACCTGTGTGTGGGTGGGGGTGGGGGGTGGGGTCTTACCAGTGTGCTGAGCACCTAGTCAATAGTTTTTGTGTCATCACTTGTTTTTCTTTGTTCTCGCCATGTCCTCACAAATAAAACAATGGGTTAGGGTTTGCTTTGCTGGTAATACCACAGGTGAATACCACACGGCTGGGAAATTTCTCTGTATACTCTCCGGGGGGCACTCTCTGGGGGACTTTACGGGGGAACTTTCCAGGGCTGGTATACTGGGGTTGCACTCTTGGGAGAGGGGGTCTCTCGGGGGGGGGGGGCTCTATGAGGAGAACTCTCGTGTGGAGGGTACTACCAGGATGAGCACTCACTTCGAGTGGGGGGGGGGGGGGTCACTGCACCCCACCAAAGTGTTGATATGCCGTAGTATTCTCTGGTACTCAAGTTTAAAAAAACTTGGTGTAATCCTGCCATGTATACCACGCATGGTATACCATGGTACTTTTCTTAATATTAATGGGACTGCGGGAGGGAATGGGTAACTATTCTTCGTGGTATTTTGTGCAATTTAATTACCGAAACAAGTTGCAAAATAAAAACATAGTTTTTGTTAATCCAAAAGCTCTCATTTGTATGTTATATAAATATTTTTAAAAATAAATAAAATAAAGTTTGGCTCAATTTGAAAGTCAAGCTGAGGTTTTGTCATAGCCCGTCGTCCGTCCATTTGTCTGTCTGTACGTTAACACGTCCTTGGCTGCAGGCTGTCTTTATGTGTCGATCTTTACGAAAATTTTCAGGTACTCTTGTTATGACGGTGTGATGAGAACGAGTGTTTTGGGGTTTATTCGAAATGGTACACCACCATACAGATGGTCACAGTACCATGGTATAACAAACTTTACCATGGTACCTTGGATATACCAGGGTATATTATGGTACGCCATGATATTTATTTATTTATTTATTTATTTATTTATTTATTTATTTATTTATTTATTTATTTATTTATTTATTTATTGGTGTTTAAAGTTATATTTCTGCACAATTGTTAATCATGACCACATATCATGGATTACTGTGGTACACCATTGTTTTATTCTCGAGGACATGACGGGAACAAAGTAAAAGCTTGTGGAGATACAGGCACTATTTTCTAGGTTCTAAGAACATGGGAAGAACACCCCCGACCCCCCCCCCCACCCCCCCGCTCTGTCACACGCACACGAGTTTGAGTGCCTGCCTGCCTGCCTGCCTGCCTGCCTGCCCGCCCGCCCGCCCGCCCGCCCGCCCGCCCGCCCGCCCGCCCGCCCGCCCGCCCGCCCGCCCGCCTGTCTCCCCCTCACTCATTCTCTTCCGCCCCCCCCCCCCTCTCTCTCTCCTTGTCTGCACAACGCTGACGAGTCAGTTGCTGTGAACCTATAAATTCGCGAGAGAACACGCAATCGTTGTAGAACCAAATTCATAGTTTGGTTGTTCGACTGGACTTGGTTGAGGTTCGTTATACCACCGCTTACTTCGGATTTCACAATGTCAGTATATTAAAACTGTCGAACCGACACTTTCGCTTTTAAGCGGCGAGTGCGGAATCCGAACAGTTCCATCATGATGATTTGATGACCACCAACTCAGTTCCTTGGTTGTTGGGAAACCAAAGCGACCACGTTATCACGTCTGTTTCAGGTGTGCTTTGTGGGGGAGTACTGACACCCTTGGAGCCCCTAGAAAAACAAAGTCATGAAACCTATAGATTTGAGCCTTGTTTAGATTTTGTACTTGAGGGGATATTTTTCGTTGTGTTTTAGTGCTTTTCTTCCGCGAAGACCCAACAGACGGAGAATGGATTATTCATTCATTTGTTGATTTATTGGTGATTAAAGTCACATATTTCTGCACCGTGGCTAATCACGACCACATATCATGGATTACTGTAGTACACCCGCGGTATAATACCATTCAATATCATGGTTTAGTATTCTCGTGGCTGGGTGGGTGGTGGGGGTGGGGGGGGCGGCTAACCAATTGTTTTATTCTCGATGAAATGGCGAGATCAAAGAAAAACCTCCACACACACAAGTTTCTCTCTCTCTCTCTCTCTCTCTCTCTCTCTCTCTCTCTCTCTCTCTCTCTCTCTCTCTCTCTCCTTGTCTGAAGAAATCGAACCGCCTTCTTTCGAGACAGTTTCAATGTTGGTGGTTTTGTTTAACCTTTTACACACTATGAGCGCAGTATATATGTTGTTTTTCCGTGATATTACATTTCCGATACGATGGACACAACATAATTCGCGCGTATCTATTACTTACGTGATGTGGGTGGATGGGTGTAATTGCTTTAATAAATCATTACAATATGTACGGCAAGTAGGTATAAGAACAGGCCGGCACGAGTCCCAGTATTGGACTTAAAGGCCTTAAATGCATATATATACATTCTGGGTGACAAGACTCCGGGAAGGTACAATCAGGGTGGAAATTCGCTCGGGGGGGGGAATATTTCGGTTTGAAATTTCCAGTGGAATTCTCGATGGATAATATACTAGGGGGTATTCTCTTGGGGGACGGGTACTGTGAGGGGGACCCTCTCGGAGGAAAAGGGGCTACTATCCGGGGGTTATACTTTGGAGGTGGGGTGGGGTGGGGGCACCATCTTGTATACATATGTATAGCACCACTGCACTACAGGATTTACCACCATACAGATCATGTTATAGTAAAATGGTATAACAAACTTTACCATGGTATACCTGGAACATACAGTAGCATATTACGATACGCCATGATACCATGGATTGCCGTGGCACACCGTCGTATAGTACCATGCAAAATAACATGAGTTAGTACTATGGTACACCACAGTTTAGTATAATACACTTCGGTTTATTATGCTTTTACTTTGGGTAACATGGTGTTTAATGTATAGCCAGTGATGTTATGCCGTAATATACAACGGCAATACCTTAAACACCATAGTACCCAAAGCAAAAGAATAATAAACCACAGTGTATTATACTAAGCTATGGTGTAAAATGGTACTAAACCATGCTATTGCATGGACTATACGACGGTGTACCATGCACGGTAATACATGGCATCATGGCGTATCGTAATATGCCATTGTACATTCAAGGTATACCATGGTAAAGTTTGTTATACCATGGTTGTATGACATGATCTGTATGGTGGTAACCCCCCCCCCCCCCCCCCGTGAGAATACCCACCCTGCCGGAGTTTTGCCACCTAAAATGTATATGTACATATCTAAGGCTTTTAAGCCCAGTACTGAAACTCATGCTGGCCTGTTCTTATACCTGCTTGCCATACATATTACAATGATTTATTAACGCAGCTACTCCCATCCATCGAAATCTCGTAAATAAAAGATACGGGAATTATGTTGTGTCCATCGTATCGTATCGGCAATATAATACCACAGAAAACAACATATACACTGCGTGTATAGCATGTATAAAGTTAAAAAAAAACACTTAACAGCAAATTAAACAATGAATACCCTCACCCACGTTGAAAGTGTCTTAAATCCGCCTTCGGAGATTAGGTTTCTTCCATGAATTCAGCGGATCCAGACAGTCAAGGAGAGAGAGACAATAAGCCTCAAACTTGTGTGTTTGAGAGAGCGGGGAGATGGAGTCTACCCATGTTGTGAATACCTAGACAATAGCGTTTGTGTCTCCACGAGGTTTTTCCTTGTTCTTGCAATGTCCTCACGAATAAAACAATGGGCTACAGCCCCCCACCCCCACCCTCCACCCCGAGAATACTGAACCACGATATTGTATATTACTACACCGCGCTGAACCACTGTAATCCATGATATCATGGGGTACCATAATATATCCTGGTAGATCCAAGGTGTACCATAGTAAGGTTTGGTGTACAGTTGTACTTTGACATGCCTTTATAGAAATAATTCTGAACGAAATGATAATTACGCCAAATTTGTGACTAAATGGTCACGTTCGGACATCTTGAATTTCAGATCCACCCCAAAACACTCGTTCTCGTCACGCGGTCATAACAAGAGTACCTGGGAAGTTTCGTAAATATTGATATATACTATTTAAAAAAAGTAGGGGATATTTGATAAAAGTGAGATATATGAAGAAACATATTTATATTTTCATCAAAAGACAGTTGAGGCATTGCACTGTGACATCCGGTGAATGATTTCAGCGATAGTTGGGTGTCTGACAAGCAAACATTCCACGCACTGAACTGCAGAAGACGTGGACGGTCAGTCAGAGAATTTACCACATTCAGTCCAAAACCTCAGTACCTTGTAAATCCTCCTCGGTTCGCGAGACAAGCGCGGATCCGACGTGGCATACTCCTCACCAAACGTCCAGTATCAGCTTGACTGATGTTGTTCCATTCTTCCTGCAGAGCAGTGGCGAGTTCCTGAACATTAGTAGAAGGCAGTTGGCGTTGCCGTACGCGCCTGACAAGCATATCCCAGACGTGCTCGATTGGTGAAAGGTCTGGACATAGTGCTGGCCAAGGCAGTGTAGTGATGTTCTGCTCCTAGGGGAACTCTGTAGCGACACGAAATGGCATCACGTGAGCTGCTAATATGTTGTCACGGTAGTACTGCCCTGTGACACGCCCTTGGATGGCATATAATTCTGTTCTGCTTGTCATGGTTATGCCTCCCCACACCATAACCGATCCACCACCAAAACGACCGTGCTGCCTAACGTTTACGTCGTGGTATCGTTCGTTCCGCCGCCGCCGCCGCCGCCGCCGCCGCAACACTGTGTTTCTCCTGTTGTGGAAGTCGAGAGTGAACCTCGATTCATCGGAAAACATGACGTTGCTCCACCGACGATTGTCCCAGCGCTGTCGTGCTCCAAAGCATTTACGCCTTGCTGCGATGTGGCGTTCAGTCAAACGCGTAATTATTCGAGGTCGTCGAGCGTACAAATTCCAGCTGTGTAGGCGATTTCGGATAGTCTGACCACTGCTTCGCAGATCTGTCGCTGGGTGCAGCCGCTGTCCAGTTTCTGGGGCACTTTGATGCGGTTATGTAATGCTGTGTAATGCTGTGGTTCGGATGAAAGGATCCTGCTGAGAAGTTGTCGCCCTTGGACGACCTGACTGACGTCTGTCATCAACATTGCCTGTCTGATGGTAACGTGACCACGACCTGCTAATCACCGATTGAGTTACGTTGAGATTTCTGAGCCACTGCAGTCTGTCTGTTGCAAGCTTCCAACATGCCAACGCCACGTAAACGTTCGTCACGTGTCAGTCTTCGCTTACCTCAAAAGTTACGTACCGACCAGAAACTGTTGATGAACGAGTTTATACCAAGAAAAGAACAATGAGACCTCCGAAAAAGCCCGTCCATGCAGTACAAATGAAAGTTTCAAAATGCACCCCACAGACATTAACGTGGCGCTCGTGCGAAAAACCTACACGAAGTTTTCGTGGGTCGATGACATTCATGATCCACACTAAACTTGGTAACATATTGATGTGTCCAACCACACGTATCCAATACCATTTTCCGAAAATATCAACATCAGTTTGGATATCCCCTACTTTTTATGAATAGTATACACATGCGGCCTAAAGCTCGGAACGCGTTGAAGTACAGACGGACGGAAAACGGGCCATGATAATACCTCAGCTTGACTATCAAGTTGAGCTAAACTTTGTATTTATTTTTAAAAACCCATATATATATATATATAGCATACAAATGAGTGTTTTGATTAACAAAACTATGTTTTTTATTATGGAAAAAACACCATGAAGAATAGTTGGTCCTTCCCTCCTCTCGGCTCCCGCCCCTTTAATATTATGAAAAGTACCATTGTATACTATGCGTGGTAAACATGATAGGTTTACACCAAATTTTTAAATTGAGTGTCAAAGGACACCACGGTGGTGCGAGTGCAGTGCCCCAAAGTGAGCACCCATCCTGATAGTACCTCTCCACATGAGAGTTCTCTTCTTAGAGACCCCCCTCCCCTGAGAGACCCCCTCCCCCAACAGAGCACCCCGGTATATCAGCCCTGGAAAGTTCTCCCGTATAGTCCCCCTCACCTGAAGAGTTCCTCAGGAGAATACCCAGAGACAATTCCCACCGATATAGTACCCGTCTGTCTGAGTAGCAAATCCTAACCCATTGTTTTATTTGTGAGGACATGGAGAGAACAAAGAAAGACCTTGTGGAGGCACAAACACTGTTGTCTAGGTACTCACAGCATCATACAGATTATGTCATAGTACCATGGTATAACAAATTGTACAATGGTATACCTTGGGTGTACCAGGGTATATTATGGTACGCCATGATATCACAGATTATTCATTTATTTATTTAATTATTGGTGTTTAAAGTCAAATATTTCTATATTTCTGCACAATGGCTAATCATGACCACATTTCCTGGATTACTGTGAGTAGTAGGAGATGTATGAAACGTCCCCTATCGGGGGACCCCGGAAATGACGTCAAGTCACGTCACCCAGTGGCGCCATGTTGTATTGTCATGGTAACCCGCTTGAGTGGCCATCTTGTGACGTCATTTGCTTAGTGGTCCGTGGTATTAGTGCGCATGCGCAGCGCGTGTTGTTAGGGTGATACGTGTTTCCGTCGTCCATTTTGTATACTGGAGGCCGCCATCTTGGTTTCTATGGTAGCACGTGGTTGCTATGTGACCCAAAAGCTTATAATAGGACAGGGGTATGTTCGGAGAGTATGTTCCTTTGTACAGGAGTAATTTCCCGATTCGTAGAATTACCCAAATAAACCCGACAAGTTTTACTATTTCGAATTCTTTCAGAATTCTCTGCTTCTATCTATCTATGCAATAGTTTTCGTCTACCTGACCATGTTCGTTTGTCCTGGAGTATACTCCAGTAGAGTAGAAGAGCCTATCAACTGGAAAAGCTTTGCTTATTATTACTATTTTTAGTTTTTCTGGTCTGTTCTTGTTAGTTCTGATCCTATTCTGAGTACTCTTGTTGTTTCATTTATCAAGATCACCCAATCTCTTCACTTTCCTGACGCTAACTAACCAATCAGACTGCTTCACCCCCGTAATCTCTATGCAGAGTTATCTGCCCTTATTACAACGAAGTCCTGTAGGATTCTCATCACCTCTATATCCAAGGGCCACGTACCATAGAATCCCTTTTTGTGAAATGTCTCTGGTTATGGAATCCCTTTTTAGTCGTATGAGTCCATGAGGTCTAAGAAAAATTCCCTCAAAGATGTCTAATTTACTATCCCTCTTAACCTCATTTCGACTGAGGCCATGAGGGCCATGAGGAATCCCTCAATGAGGCCTCATTTACTTATCATCTTAGCCTCATTTCAGTATTTGGGGATACCTATGGCCTGGTATTGTATTATTTGAGGATACCTATCGAGGATACTGTCTGGAGAATCCCTTTTTAGTCGTATCATTACGTGTACTGTCCATTTAAAATATTCTCTCCTCTCCACAAGTCGATTGCATAATAGGGTGTCTAAAAATAGGATAAGCTAATTAGCTTTGAGGGGAACTTTTTAGTATCCATGGTAATTACTTCAACAATAACAAGTGCAGTTGTCAATGATGATCTTATTGACAGTCAGCTGTGTTGACTGATCATATGGGACAAATGAATTTAACAAACAATACTTTATTAAGCAATTTTTTTTATTAATGATATCTGACTTTAATGCTTTACAAGTATCTATAAATATTTGTACACATGAATGACAGAATATATTATCTTTTAAAAAAAATATATACACAAGCACCCTTTCAAAGCACTATAATATCGATCGGGTTTTGTTTGCACTTTTGTATAGAAATTCTCGGCTAATATTCCATGGAGTTAGCACTCAACTACTAATGGGTTAAAATACACAGTACGTGACAGGTGGACTACTACCAAATCACTTGTCAAGTGAATGTTTTACAGAACTCATATTGTTTTACCCAAACTGATTTTTTGAAGGGCCACCAGATTTATCTACACATCCATCAAGAGGCAATTTGCTTGCTTGTCTGCTGTTTATCGGCGCCTGTAAGTTGAAGTTGGGTGGATAATTCACTCTGTGTGTGATTTGGTTGTAATCCACCCTGCACTTATCCACACACACGAAATAAATTGTGTGAACAAACTAGACACTTTGCAAGAAGCATTAGCTATTTATTTATTTTTTTGTTGGTGTTTAAGGTCACTTTTCATCAGCTATGGCTAATTGTGCCCACCGGTCGCAATTGGCCATAGTTGCAGAAAAGTGACATTAAACACCAATAAATAAATAAATTGTGACCACAACAAAGGTCTAAAGTCAAGTTTAGCCGATCGTTTACCCCTTTGGCGCCCATTTTAGTGGACATCCATCCCAGGCACTGGTGACTGGGTCCTATTTCACCAGTAAAGCGGAACTTTCTTACCATAGTAAATAAGCACTGCTTCACTTTCCGTTGCCATGGGGAAAGAAGCACTATTAAATATTATCACAGTGTACATTATTGTCTAAGAAATTCTGTGGAAATACAATGACAACCCCCCCCCCCCCCCACCCCCGCCACCCCAAATATTTCAGACAGCACACCTCTTGGGCGAGGTAGTGATTCATTGAACATGTATTTGTTTAAACACACGAGAATAATTTAACTGTGTTTTTTTAACAATTTTTAGTGGTTGGGAGACGTGATTTGGTTATACTCACGCAACTCGTGTTTTTTTTATCTTGTTTAAAAAATAGCTTTCCCTGGTTAAACTTTCGTTTCTCCATTGCTGGCGACATTTATCTTTTTGGCGAGGAGATAACTGCTTCCAATTTTCGTGAAGTGACACAAACAATTCACGAGTCTCTTTAAAATTTAATCGGGGTCCTTTTTTTAGAATTTCACTTCTTTTTGTGAAAACAAAGTGCAAAGAACCGTTTCGACCAGGGGAGATAAGTTTGACCGGTGCTTTTATTTTTTCCTTCTTCATTTTTTTTTTCATGTTACTGATCATGTTGCGTGTCCTGCCAAAATATTTTTTTTCAAGGTTGGTATCTTTTAAAATGGTGGACACATTTTTCGGTAAATTTAACTGATAATTTTCTGTTGGTAAACATTTTTTACTGTCATTGCAGTCCATGATGTAATGGAGGAACACGACGAGGAAACCCCTTCGAAGTGCTTGCCTTATCAGAATGGGAATCTTTTTCCCTTTCAGTGCTCCATCGCAGGTCAAAACAACATAAACCTTGGTTGACATTCTTTTACCGCGATCATCGAGATCATTCCAATGAGAGGTCATAAGCTATGCTTTTTTAACAAAAATTTAAAACGTAATAAAATTTGAATGGAGATTTTTGTGTAAAGTGCTGGCCGAATTTGGCTGTTGACGTTGGGTGAAAACAGAAAGCTTGCTAGCGGTTTTCATGCTTTTTCCCGCATATTGCAGCTGCATATTGGATGATTAATTTTTTTAATGAATAATACATTCTCATTTTAGTTCATCTAAACTATTTCGGTAAAATGCTCATGCTACAATAAAAATTAAATCATCGGGTTTTAACTTTGAAATGTTCGGGCACTCGGCACAGTATAGAAACCATAATCCTGTGTCGGAAAAGCTATTGTTGCAGTGAAACGCCAGGATGTATCGCCAAGACTGTCGCATTGTTGTTTCAAAAACACTGTATACACCAAGAACACACTGAAATACTCGTTCTATTCCATAATTTCATTTAAAAAATTACAGATGAAGCGTTACGAGAATACGAGAATGAATGAAGATAAGATCATTTCGACGGAGACAATCCGACCTTCAATTATACGGAGAGGGGGGGGGGGGGGGGGGGGACCCAAATCATATATCAGCGTAAATTTTATTTTAATATGAAAACAAATCGAAAATCTCACGAATTAACGAACGGATTTTTTCAATTCCTATATTAAACCGCAGTACAGAGTTCTGGAAATGAAAAATATTGCATTTTTGTATCTGAATATTTTATTAAATGTAGGGTTTAGAAATTTTCTGACTGAACAATATATAATTGCTAATCAGGGACAGTCTCTGAAAGATTTTTCTCGCCAAACATTAATTGGTTATGTAATCCTTCTCACATGACCACAGTAAAACAGCTTTTCAAACGACGGGGGTAATTAACAAGTGCGGTTTTGTATGCAATGTACACGTAATGCTAAGATGAGGGCGTTCTTGTTATCAATGTGATTGAAATTAATTCGCATTCACAACAGACTTGTTGTCCATCATTTATGCTGTATTTTTGTTTAAATAAATAGTTGATTCCTGTTGGGGGACAAATAATGAATTTGTCTACATTCGTTTTTATCATGTTTGAAAACGAATCGATGTATTAATTACATAAACACAGAATGTTTTTCATATGCGACTGGATATCAGTAATTCGGTTTCATCGAGAAACGAACCGCCTTTCATGTCTGGATTTTCCTGTCGTCTTTAATTAGCCTCGCAAAGGGGGTTGTGGACCCGTGAAGACAATGTGTTCACCGGGTGTGACGAAAGGGGGATTTAAATAGAGCGTACACGTAATGTGAGGGCATGAAGTCTATGAGAAAGCCCCCAATAAGGCATCATTTATTATCCCTCTTAGCCTCATTTTTTAGGCCATGAGGGCCATTAAAAAATCCCTCAACGAGGCCTCATTTACTATCCCTCTTAGCCTCATTTCGGTATTTCAGGATACCTATGGCCTGGTATTGTATTATTTGAAGATACCTATCGAGGATACCTGTTGGAGAATCCCCTTTTTAGTCGTATGAGGCCTTGCGGGCTATGAGAAATCCCTCAATGAGGCCTCATTTACTATCCCTCTTAGCCTGACTTTCCCTTGAGGGTATGAGGGCCATGAAAAAAATCCCTCATTGAGACCTCATTTACTATCCCTTTTAGCCTCATATCGGTATTTGAGCATAACTATGGCCTGGATTTGTATTATTTGAGGATTCCTATCGAGGATACCTTTTGGAGAATCCCCTTTTTAGTCGTATGAGGCAATGACGGCTATGAGAAAAGCCCTCAATAAGGTCTAATGTAGTCTTACCAACGGCTTCCATCTTATTTCCAAAGCTCCAAGCCAACTACTTGTCTATGATCTATCTGTCCTATCATTTATTAGCTTCTACAGCAGTCTTATGCCATTGCGGCCTTGTACCAGTACTATTGACAATACTATCATCCTTTAATATTTACTTGTAACACTACTTCCAAGCTATACCTATCTCAGCCTCGACTATAACATCGATCAAGGTTGAATCTGATTGCTAATACCGCCACTTACTTCATGTTTCACAATGTTTTGGCGCAATAGATTAAAACTGTCGGATCGACACTCTCGCTTTTAAGCGGCGCGAGTGCAGATTCCGCACAGTTCCATCATGATAATTGGATGACGACCAACTTGGTTCCTTGGGTGTTGGGAAACCAAAGCGACCATGCTATCACGTCTGTTTCGGGTGTGATTTGTGGAAGGAGTACTGACACCCTTGGAGCCCCCAGAAGATGAAAGTCTTGAAACTTGTTCATTTGAGCCATGTTTTGATTTTGTACTGACGGGGAAATTTTTCGTCGTGTTTTCATGTCGTGTACGCTGCCCATATGAACACAGAAATTGAGACCCCACTAATTACACTACGAGGTGGGGTCTCAAAACCCCACCACGTGACTTCAATTTGTCTATAATTAACTTGTGTTTTTTTGCAAGTGCGGTAATCAGGTTTATTCTTCCACCAAAAATAGTTTCAGTTCATTGTTGTTTAGTGATTGTTAGGTATTGCACTTAAGTATAAATTGAATACGTATACTCCATACATGTTTTTTGATAATAAAACGCATTAATATGGCAGAAATAACGATCAAAATATGGAGTTTGAATCGTGTTTTAATCTCGCATGAATATGTCAAACTGTGTGATGGGATGTTTGGATGACGTCGGTTTATCTTTTGATCTCTCAGTCGCCGGCTCTTAATTGGATCAATTTTTTTCAGTCAGTGAAAAATTACCTTTACTTTTACTTGAAATATTAAAAAGATAGTTAAATATTTGAAAAAGTTATTAAAAGCTATTGCGATTCCGAATGTTGTTCATCAAAATCGATTCAGAACTCGAGGAATTACGAAAAAATAAATATTATACCGTACTGAAATCATGGAAGTGAGTTGAAAAAATTATAACTTGACCAGCACAATATCTGGCCATTCCCCCGACGGTCTTTTACCTAACTGTAGCTATTGACGGAGAAGACTCATGTTACCGGTACTGAATTTTTGATTTTTGTGGGTTGGGTAGGAAGGGAATCCGATTTAAGATTTAAATATTAAGTCCAGAGTGGAATGTTAAAATGTACATGTTGAGAGTGGAATTAACATAAATAAACTACATTAACGAAAAAGGAATGCTTGTGGTGGCCCTGGGACGTTTTAGCCCAACACGCTTCGGAATCCATATATTGAAGCACCTGCATGCACTAACAAGGAAAACTGGCCAAGATTGGGGGGGGGGGTGCAGATGGGCAAGCAATCGATGATATAGGCCTATTTGTGCGTGTGGGTTTATGGGAGTCTGGAGTCCAATTGCCTCGTTTCGGGGATGGGGAGTGAGGGGGGGGGGGGGGGATTATTTACTTCACCGTTTAGGAGTGGTATGGATGACTGAATCTTACACTGCCAAGACACTGAAATTTTTGATGTGCTGGCTGCACGTAAAAATCAGGGGTGGCGCCAGAAAATCTCCGATAAAGGAACTAAAATCTCCTGCCTGAAAGACCTATTTTATTTTTTGGGGTTTCAAGACACGTATGGGGGACAAACCCAAAAAATTATAATACGAAATTTCGGGGCATGTTTGAGCTAGGGTTATGACGTGTGGTGGTCTGGCTTGTCGATCGGCATGTCATTATTGAAAAATAAAAAAATATTATTTTCTATTGATTTTATTTACATATGGTTATAATTATGATTGCTGAATTAAAAAAAGAAATTGAAAATGTTGATTTGTCTCTTATTTTTTCTCAAGCTTGTCATGTGCAGAGGTGTTAAAACAGACGTTGGTTTGAAGGACAGCTCTGTGCTTTGTTGCGCCACTCAAATGTTATTTCACACCTTGTGCAAGTGGTAGTTTAATCTACTTATTTAATTAATCAGATCAATCCCGACTACTTTAATGTAGTAGTAGAATATTTTATTTAAGTGTCACATTTCATTAATCATACATAATATACAGAGTATTTACAAAATATTTATATGAAATCCAGCCTTTGAAGGCTTATGAGACATATCTTCATCAGAGGTAGGTCTTTTTTTACAGTAGTTCATAAAAGAACCCCCCCTCCCCCCCCCCAAAAAAAAAAATCCCCCAAAAAACAAAAAAACCCAAACCGAGAAACCAAAACACATGCATACCAACACACACACACACCCTTGCGCCCCCCCCCCCCCCCCCACACACACACAGAGTAATATGCAGACATACGCCCAAGTGCACTTGGGTATACTTTCGTGTACTAATTTTCTTTCACTTTTTCTTACTTCCCCACCCCCAAATAAATTATCTACTGCCAGTAACAAACGCAGTTGTTTTGCCAGTTGACGTCGCAAGACAGTATTTATTAATCATCAGAGAAACTGACATGCAAAAGCAATTAAGCTAATCCCTTAACGCTCGTGACCACGGCGGGTCAGCGTTTTGAAAACTGTCTTCCACTGATCAAACACTGCGGTCCACTGAATCTCCACGATGGAGAACACACCGCGGCGGCGTTTTTGTTTCAATCCACGTTGAACGCACTGTAATGTTAGTTATAAGAAACCAAATGAAGTTAAAAGATTAAAAAAAGACAACTCATTTATGTAAATATCTATGTGCAAAAAAAACAACTTTTTTATGTTAATATCTATGTGCAGTGTATTATGTTTCTAGTTTATCGCTTGTTAAAAGTTGGAACACTTGAATGAAATAAAATATATCAAAGCCAATGTTCTTGTTAATATTGCTCTGATGTCAATCAAGATAGGTAATTAATTGTACACGCCCACTCATAAATAGTTCCTCTATAAATAGACAGCACTAATCTAAATTTAGCATCAATAACTGGGGTTTTAATTGACCAGTCTCATATGGGTACTGTACACGTAATGTAGCGCTTTTCTTCCGAGAAGACCCAGCAGACGGATAATTGATTATTCATATATTTATTTATTTATTGGTGCTTAAAGTCACATATTTTTGCACAATGGCTAATCACGACCACATATGAATTACTGTGGTACACCGCGGTATAGTACCATACAATATCATGGTTTAGTATTCTCGGAGCGATGGGAGGGGGTCCCAATGTTCTATTCTCGAGAACATGGCGAGAACAAAGAAAAACCTTGTGGAGATACGGGCACTATTCTCTAGGTACCCACAACATGGGAAGACCCCCCCCCCCCCCCCCCACCCGCTTTCTCACACACACAAGTTGAGGCTTACTCTCTCTCTCTCTCTCTCTCTCTCTCTCTCTCTCTCTCTCTCTCTCTCTCTCCTTGTATGAAGAAACCCAACCGCCTTGTTTCGAGACAGTTTCAATGTTGGTGGGGGTAATGCTGTTTTTCCGTGGTATTATATTTCCATTACGATGGACACGATGGATAATTCGCGCGTATCTCTTACTTACGTGATGTGGGTGGATGGGCATAATTGCTTTAATAAATCATTACAATATGTATGGCAAGTAGATATAAGAACAGGCCAGCACGAGCTCAAGTGTTGGGTTTAAAAGCCTTAAATACATACATGTACATTCTGGACGACAAGACTCCGGATAGGTACAATCAGGGTGGGTATTCTCTCGGGGGCGCGCGGGGGGGGGGGGGGGTTATCTCGGTTTGAAATTTCCAGTGGGAATCTCGGTGGATAATATACTTGGGGTATTCTCTCGGGGGAAGGACACTGTGCGGGACTCTCTCGGAAGAAGGGAGGGAGCTACTATCCGGGGGTTATGTTTTGGAGGTGGGGTGGGGGCACGACCTTGTATACATATATAGCACCATTGCACTACATGATTTACCACCATACAGATCATGTCATAGTACCATGGTATAACAAACTTTACCATGGTATACCTGGAACGTATAATGGCATATTAGGATATGCCATACTACCATGGATTACTGTGGCACACCGTCATATAGTACCATGCAATAACATGGTTTAGTATTATGGTACACCTCGGTTTATCATGCTTTTACTTTGGGTTCCATGGTGTTTAATGTATTGCGGTGGTATCTGTGTCTGGAATACATTTTTTGCGAAATAACGCAATACTTTTGCGAAATAACGCAATACCTTTGCGAAATAACACAATACCTTTGCGAACTGACGCAATAGTTTTGCGAAAAAACGCAATACTTTTGCGAAATTAACGCAAAAGTTATTGCGAAATAACGCAATACTTTTGCGAAATAAAAAACGCAATACTTTTGCTAAATAACGCAAGTTATTGCGAAATAACGCAATACTTTTGTGAAATAACGCAATACTTTTGCGAAATAACGTAAAAGTTATTGCGAAATAACACAACACTTTTGCGAAAGAACGTAATAGTTTGCGAAAAAACGCAAAAGTTATTGCAAAATGAAACAATACTTTTGCGAAATAATTCAATACTTTTGCGAAATAACGCAAAGGTTATTGCGAAATAACGCAATACCTTTGCGAAATAACGCAATAGTTTTGCGAAATAACACAATACTTTTGCGAAATTAACGGATAAGTTATTGCGAAATAGCGCAATACTTTTGCGAAATAATGCAATACTTTTGCGAAATAATGCAATACTTTTGAGAAATAACGCAATACTTTTGCGAAATAACGCAAAAGTTATTGCAAAATAACGCAATACTTTTGCGAACTAACGCAATAGTTTGCGAAATAAGGCAATACTTTTGCGAAATAATGCAATACTTTTGCGAAATAACGCAAAAGTTATTGCGAAATAACGCAATACTTTTGCAAAACATTTCAATATTTTAGCGAAATAACGCAAAAATTATTGCGAATAACGCAAATACTTTTGCGAAATAATGCAATACTTTTGCGAGATAACGCAAAAGTTATTGCGAAATAACGCAATACCTTTGCGAAATAACGCAAAAGTTATTGCGAAATAACGCAATACGTTTGCATAATAACGCAATACTTTTGCGAAATAACCCAATACTTTTGCGAAATAATGCAAAAATTTGCGAAATTACGCAAAGGTTTTGAGAAATAACGCAAACAATCCCCGTTTAAAAAAGTTACTTTTCGCATTTGACCGCAATGGGCTTTCGTAGAAACCGACACGCTCGTTGCCGTGATACAAAATTCGTTGAAGTAAGGGTCCATATTACAGTATTAATCTGAACCTGAATATTGGTCAGTTGTGAGAAAATTAAAAAAAACATTCAGTTCTAAGTTGCTTTTCCAAAGAAACGAATGACAAAACATAATGACACAATTAATGAAAAACATTCACGCCCAATTTGGTTTTATAAAACCCAAAAGTCAGTTTGGGTTAAAAAAAAATTTTTAAAAAATCAAATATGATTCAGTTCAAATTCTTTGCACTCTTAGTAGGTTCTTTAAAACTACACTACTAAACACACACTAACAAGATGAAAGTTCCACCCCTGAAAAAATTCATATTTTCCAAAGAGCCATGTGAAGTACGCGTGGGGTTTCAGTCAGCAGACTTGCGTTGAACACAGAGGTCCATGGGGTGAATCCTTGACGTTAATGGTCATTATTCATATAACTTCAGGAACTGTCTGAATGAAATTTCTACTCACGGGGTATTTTGTAAAACCCACCTGCTCTACACTGTAGTATACCATAAATAGTATGTAAATCACACTGTGACACCGGGCCCCAACTTGGCCAATTGCGATTAGGTGTCTTGCCCAAGGACACAACTTGCTTGAAGTGAAGAGATGTATTTTGTTTGAACTCCATGAACATCTGTTAGAATGTGTGTCGAAAATGGATAGTGCATAAAACAACATCAGGGAGCAGTTAGGACACACCAGGTTTACAGCCCCCACCCACCGCACCCATCTCATCTACAATCGGTAATATTCGCAACATCCCTGCACACCATACTTGTATTTATTATGTCTCAAAGTTAGTTTGTCCAATCAAAATGCTGGAATACCTTCTAAAGATTCCACCGTATCGGGTTACTCACCTGATATTATAAGTTACATGTAATATTTATTAACATAAGTTACATGTAATATTAATATGTAACATATTTATTATGTCGAAAGTCCATGTAAATCAAGCGATTAATAATTTTCTCCATAAACAAACAACGGCCCGGAATTTATTTTTCAGGAACCACTATTGATAGCACCGCGCAGAATCATGAACAGTAACAGGCACCGGTACGTGTAACCATGGTAATTGTAAACAAATCATCACTTTGCGAAGGGCGATTGCCGTACTTGTTTACAAATGAAACGAATCGCTGCTTGCCACTGAGATCAGTGCTGCTTACCAACTCGGCATAATCTGGAGGCCCCTTGCGTACATTTACTGTTGTTACTACCTAAAAAGGACTAATAAAGCAGTTTTGAACATTAAAAATCACTTTTTTACTGTAGAGCAAACAATAACAATAACGCAACTTGAACTTTGAAGTTGAATCTGAAACGCACACCGACTTTCTGTTAATTCTGTTTGATCGGAATGTTTCAAAAACAAGTTTGTTCATTTATTATTTATAGTGATGTTGATGTTGCCGATTTTGCAATTTCTGAAAATACGGTATCTTGAAAATATTTTCGGAACCTAAATTCTCTTATTTTGTTTTAATTCAGATTTTGAAAATTCGAAGTGAGGGGAATTGCATCAAAATAGTAATGGCGGCTACTCACCTGATATTAATTATTATTATGTCTCAAAGTTAGTTTGTCCAATCAAAATGCTGGAATACCTTCTAAAGATTCCACCGTATCGGGTTACTCACCTGATATTAATTAATATCAAGTGAGTAGCCGGCTGATACATTTCCATACAAGGCTCTGAGTGTTCATATCAGGTTCGGCTTCGCCTCACCTGATATGAACACTCATCGCCTTGTATGGAAATGTATCAGCCAGCTACACGCCATGTAACTTATACTATGAGGTGCATGGAAATTCATAACTGATATTGCGTGCAATCTCTGTTGGTAGTTTTAATCATTTTTCGCACACAAAAGCTGTTACAAACAAGACTGTTTGCTGTTAGTTTCTTCCAATAAAGATCGATATTGTTAAAGTTTATAAATAAAAATAGCTACGAACTTGTTCCCGTTGATTTGTCGAATAACCTGCATGATATGAGGACAATTTATTCATTTATTTATTGGTGTGTAAGGGCACATATTTCTGCACAATGGCTAATCTTGACCTAGACAGTTTTACGGGTGGAGGAAGCCAGAGTACCCGGAGAGAACCACCGAGCAACGGCGAGCAACTGTCAGCTCCCCAACATACTAACTGCACACAAGCAGGGTTAGCAATGGTTGAAGACAGGTGCACCATCGACGTGCAGTACGCTTTAGTACATAACGTTACCGTGCCCCCACCTGAGCAGTGTAGGTGAAGTGGACCTCTCGGTTTGCAGCCTGCACCTCTACCTACTGAGCCACCGCGCCCCAGTATGAGGACAAAAGATCCCAACTAATATTAAATAAGCCAGGATTATCAGAGCGCCATTTTCAAATGTTGATGTTATTTACATTTATCTGTTAAGGGGAGAATTTTCAGTGTTGGAAGATAAGGTTGGTATTCTGTTGAAGTCCTTATTTTTATTAGAGACTTGCGCCTGTATCCAGCATTGCGCGGGTTGAAGGGTTAACGCGACGCCAAAGATAAAATTCACCCTAACAATGTTACTCCTGATTCACAACTATCGTTTGGTGCCAACTGTAGCTCGATATCTCTGAAATGTGTGAGTGCATTGGTTAAAGGGTAAATACGACGTGGTACGCAATTGGGGCCCACGCTATATCTTTTTCCTGGTACGTTTACCACTATGTGCCGAATTTCAGCTTGACGTCTCTGAAAATGCAAGAGAGCACACCATGATGCTCGAAGGGTTGACGATTGAAGGGTTAATACAACTTTGCACGTACAATGTCCCCCTTCCCATCATACTACTTACAAAAAATGGCCCCCGGTGCTAAATTCCAGCTCCATGTCTCTGAACACGTAGGAATGCATATCATTGTGTTGCAATGGTTGCGCTGTTAACGCAGCGTCGTTCGTAAAATCCATCATGCCCATGTTACTCTTGATAAATCATTACCATTAGGTACTAAATGTCATCCCTGAGTTGCTCTGGTTGAAAGGTTAATGGACCAAGAGTCAACGCGACGTAGCACAGAAAGTTCACCCTGCCCTGATATTCCTGATAAACAATTACCCCCATAAATGTCCAATATCTCTGAAAATGTGAGTGTGCATGCCTGCGTTGCTATGGCTGAAGGGTAAACGCGATGCCGCACGTGAAATGTACACCACCCGTGCTATAATGATACAAATTCACCCGTAACTGCCAATGTTCATCTCAATAATTAATAAGCTTCGTATTCTCGTGAAACTTCAGTGTGTTCTACAGTTCCAAAAATAGGAGAGAGCTGTTTTTTTAGTTTTCGATTCATCCCCATTTTTTGATGTTTTTATGTAAACTGACGTTTTATCCCCTTTTAGCTTTTGAAACCTAAAAACTCCAAAATGGCAACATGCATAACTTTCTCATTTCTCGATCTACGGCTTTGAAATTTTCTAACCTTGTTTCTGGCTGCAAGGTCTAGTACACGCCTTGTCCTCCTTTATCATAAACAGCATCCATTTTGGGTTTTTTTTTTCATTCAGTTTTTAATTATCAACGCCTGTATCAAGCCTCCATCTTCAAAATCTGGATATACCATATGCAAGAAAAATCATGTCGTATGGATGAAGGAAATTCCCAACTGTTATGTCCGAATTTAAGGGTGACGTCAACGTTATATAAAATTAAATGACATAGGATTCTCATGAAATTAAGCATATTGCAAAGCTAAAAAAAAATAGGAGTTAGCTTTTTTGGTTTTTCCATTTGTTCCAATTTTGTACATTTTTACGTCAATTGAAGTTTTATCTCTTGTTATCTTTTGAAATCAAGAAACGCCAAAACAGCAAAACAGATATCTCCCTCATTACTCTATCAACGGGTATAAAACTTCGTAACCTTTTTCCGGGTTGCGAGATCTAGTGCACACCATTTTAACATTTTCAAATTTCCACCTTCATCCAAAACAACGTCCAATTTCATTTGTTTTTACTTTCAACTTTCAACCATTTGAACTCTAGTGGTATGTTCCATGCCAGCTCAATGGGAGCAATTAGAAGAGTCCATATTCATTATTTGGGGTAGACCAATCAATATTTTCAACGTGCAACCTCGAGGCTACCCTACACATTTATTGAACAGTCATCCCATTAAATGGCGTTAAGATATGTCATCCTATTAAATGGCGTTAAGATATATTATGTTCCTGGTCAGAGAAGGGGCTGGTCAGGTTCAAAGTGTTAATATTGTTGCCTGTATCAAGCCTTCCTCTTTCAAATTCTGGACGTATCCTCTTCAACAAAAAAACATATCTGAACATTCGGTACCCACCTGGGGTATTCTCAACGGCGATGGCCGAATTTAACGTGATGTTATTGACGTCTGCAACCAAAAAAATATTAATTTATATCTCGTTCTCATGAAATTTTTAGTATGTTGTACAGCTCCAAAAAGTAGGAGATAGTTGTTTTTCAGTTTTTAAATTTATTCCCATTTTTGTTTTACATCAATTGAGGTTTTATCACCCTTTAACCTTTGAGGCCTAAAAACGCCAAAACAGCAAAACGCATAACTCCCTCATTACTCGATCTACAGTTATGAATATTTGTAACCTTGTTCTTAGCAGCGAAGTCTGGTTTACATTTTCACATCTCCACTTTTATCCAATATAGAGTCCAATTTCCTTCTTTTTCTTTCCACTTTTAACCCTTTGAACCCCGATGGTATCGTCCAAGATAGTTCAATGAAAGCAATTGAAAAAATCTGTATACATTATTTAGGGGTAGACCAATTAATATTTTCAACGTGCAGCCTTGGGGCTGCACGTTAAAAATATTGCTTGGTCTACTTCACACATTCAGTTAGCAGTCATTCTACTTAATGCGATTATGACGTAAAAGTGGCCAGTTCAAAGGGTTAATATCAAATTTTAGATATATCAGTAGTTATGTTGGGGCTGGATGAGCCTGTTCTGGGGGAGAGGGATGGGGGAGAGGGGTGGATGACGTCATCTTAATTGAAATGTTACGTAAGGTCATTAACGTTACTTAATGATTTTTTTTTTTAATCACTTTAATAATTGTTGCTTAATTAAGTTTAATTAATGACTGTTGCATAATTAATGTAACTAATGTAATTAATGAGTGTAATTAGGGTTGATTATAATAATTAGTATATTAATAAATGAATTAATAATGTCGATTAGTACATATTTTTTTTAAAGTCATAATTTGGGATAGATATTATTATATTAAAAAATAATATATTTAAAAATAATATTGACGTACTGGACATATATATGAATACTATCGACTGACTCTGACCTGGACACGTGCTAAGGTAAACAGCTCATCGCATGTTTAGATGTCATTAAATCGATTTTTCTTTTCAAACGCCATCTACTATACGAGAGTGACAGATGTTGAAGCAATTAAATCTATTGTTCAAAAATTATGGGTGTAATAAAAACCTCATTAAATTAGCGGTCAACATGCGACCTTCTTCCAGACTCTGAGATTCATCGATTTTTTAATTGTCCGATTTCTACTTTTTGATTGGTTCTCAAAAAATCAATCAGGCAATTTTAAAACAACGACAGTCACTCATAGACCAAGGTATTTTGATTTTACGCCTCACGCGATAAAGTAATTTTTTAATCCGATGACCACATGAACAAATAACATTTCGGTTATTGAAAAGTGGGCGTGTTTGTTTTTTCCCCTATAAAGTCTGACGATTTGAACCTCACTCTCATTAGAAACTGTGTCAGAAAAGCCAAGATGACAAGCATCGACTATACTTTCGTGAACAGCTATGAGCGAACCAAGAAGCAGCGAGCCAACAAAGAATTTGCATTAGCATTAAAAAAGTGGTGGTCAGCGATGCTCCCCATGAAGGAACAAGAAAAGAGACTAAAAGACTTCCCTTTTGTTGAGGCTGCCAGACGTCCTTTCGGGGAGATCCAGTACAAAAATCGACCCAAACACTGGTTCGATCTTCCTGTACACATGCAGGAGGAAGCACTTTTAGGGCCGCCAGTAACAATTGACGAAGATTGGGAAAAGGAGTTCTTCACCAAGGCAGAGATGGGAGAAAAAAATAGCTTTCTATGGAAAGCAAAAAAATGGCCCTTTTCAGGGCCACCTTAATCTTAAAAAGAGTTGCTTTTTCACAAACACACACTTTTTCAACCAATCAGACACCTCCATTATCCCACACTCTCACCGTCACACCCCTGTATCCCCTCACAGTACCTAAAACTTTCATGAACTCCCCTCCTCCAGGTCATCCAATACTAAAAAACTTTTGAATACCTCTCTCCCTCTCCCCCTCACCTCACAATAGCTAAATTATCTCGAATCCCAGTCCAGTTCTTTAAATGTAATGGACATGTCAGGCCCCGGACACCCCTTCCCCACAATTTTGATGATCAAATTACCCCGATTAGTCTCCTCTCATAACTTACCACACTCTTAACCTGTATTTACTATGAGATTGTTCCCCTAATAAATAGCGTATGTTCATTTAATATAATATATTAATAATTTTCGTTAAATAATTCATTCCACAAGACACTTTTCGAAAAAAAAAACAAAATGGCGGATTAGTTTGACAGAAATATGCGTATCGATTTATTCATGAGTGTCTGTCGGTTGTGTCCTTGGGCAAGACACTTCATCCTCATTGACCATGTGGAGGCACAGTGACGCTGTGCACTAAGGCGTACTGCACGTCAATGGAGCACCTGTCTTCAACCAATGCTAACCCTATGTAGAATTTTGACAGTTGCTTGCCATTGCTCGGTGGCTCTCTCCGGCTTCCTCCACCTGTAAAACTGTCGTGGTCATGATTAGCCATTGTGCAGAAATATGTGACCTTAAACACCAGTAAATCAATATAAATAAAGTCGGTTATCAAAACAGCCCTGAAGTGTTTAACAGTTAATTGTGGACCAGTGCGTTTAAAAATGAAAAATTTGGGTGATAACACTAAGGACTGTGTTTAATCATAGAAAAATCACACCCGTGCTATTACTAACCCATATGATTTATTTTTGAACATTTACTGAAGAATAATCCACCCATCTAAGTAAAAGCATGAAAGAGCTACCATTATCTAATTACCTATGTGGGGTGGGTGTGATCGGTAATGTTGTGTACTATGGCGTACTACCTTCAGCCAATGATAACCCTGTGTAGAACTTTGACAGTTGTTTGTCTCTGCACGATGGTTCTTTCTGGATTGCTCCAACTGTCATTAAATAAAAAAAAACTACAATTCTATAATAACAGGCCACCCCCCCCCCCCCCCTTCATTTTACATGTTTTGTGAGGGGGAAAATCAACAGTACTTTCACCCCCTCATTTTAATAGTTGAAAAATGCTGTTACTCGATCAAAAATGGTAAAAGGATATGCGACTCTGTATTAGCCACCCAAATTTGTGAGACTTGGGAAAATATAACCCACCTAGAGCTGCACCAAAGCGTGTACTAAGGTGCACTGCACGTCGATGATACGCATATTTTTGAAAAATCTATCCCTGCTTGTGTGGATTTCCGATGTTGGTGAGATGACAGTTGCTCTGTGGTTCTCTTTGGATATTCCAGAGTCTACCCGTAAAATTGTCACGTTTAATTATAACTTGAACTTACAATTCTATAATAACAGGCCAAGCCCCCCCCCCCCCTTCGTTTTACATGTTTTGTGAGGGGGAAAATTAACAGTACTTTCACCCCCCCCTCATTTTAATAGTTGAAAAACGCTGTTACTCGATCAAAAATGGTAAAAGGATACGCGACTATGTATTAGCCACCCAAATTTGCGAGACTTGGGAAAATATAACCCACCTAGAGCTGCACCAAAGCTACGTACACTATTCAAACTCCTGCATTATGTCCTTGGGCAAGGTAATTTACCTTGATTATACCCATGGTGGCACGATTACAGCGTGCACTGAGGTGCACTGCACGTCGATGATACGCATATTTTCGAAAAATCTAACCCTGCTTGTGCAGATTTCCGACGTTGGTGAGATGACATTTACTCGTCGTTGCTCTGTGGTTCTCTTTGGATATTCCGGAGTCTACCCGTAAAATTGTCACATTTAATTATAACTTGAACTTGATGTCCGGGTGTAATGCTTGTTACTCCAGATAATAAAGAATATACCCAATTTATCCTGGGATAAGAAAGATCGACTCATGTATAACGGCATTACAATTTTGGGCTCCAATATGTGTGATCTAATAAATGATCTGCTGTGAAAAAGAAAAGATTTTCAACCGACAGGCTTGAAAATTTTGGCAAACATCCCTAAAGATCAAAATATCCCAAGGGGTCTGATCGGAAATAAAGAACGTATGGACTTTTTTCTTCCAGAAAACAAAATCTCCACAAAGCTGCGATTGACCAGTCTTTGAAGAAAATCCCCTGGAAAAGCCTGCGAATGTGGAATAGACTTCGTGGAAGCTCTAATGAAACTGGACCAAAAAACAAAAATGAAAACTCTCACCAATAGGGTGTCATTCCGAATAGCCGTATATGGCAGTGTTCATTTTACTGCAAATTTCATATTCATTTGTAATTTAATACTAATCAATTTGACTAGTTTCGACCTCTGATTAATATCGATATTTAAATAAATGCAATATATCTCAGATTTTTGATTTTGTTTTTATTTGTGGAGTCTCCGAAACTACAGAGTGCCTTTCTTGACATTCGCCATCTGGCTGTTATTAAGCGGGTACATTAATAATATTCGGTAATGTGGTCATGACATATTTTATCAACAAAATGCAGGTACACAATGCATTCTCGAGTATTTTCTTGTTTTTATAAAGGTATTGTGAGGGAAAGGTCTTGAGTTTTGTACAAAAATAATCGTTTTAGCACATACGCTGTAGTATGGTTCAATGAATCAGATTTCATTTTGATTTGCGCTGTAAGGGAGGGGGGGGGTGGTAAAACCTAGAAAAAAAAAAACAGCTTGAACGCAATTAGTTTCCATCCATACTGTATCAGTTGGTGTGTGTGTGTGAGAGAGAGAGAGAGAGAAAGAGAGAGAGAGAGAGAGAGAGAGAGAGAATTGAAACGTTTGTTGTGATCATGGTGGGCAAAGGGTCGGTCGGGCTGGCGTAGTTAGATTCATTAAACATGCTAATCGGAGTGTTACATCAGTAACTGTCATATATTTTAACTCAATTGAAAAAAAATATATACAGGTCTGTAAACCAGCTGCGTTTATTTAGAATGTCTGCAGAAAATACGCTATTTCATTACACCCGGACATCAAGTTCAAGTTATAATTAAACGTGACAATTTTACGGGTAGACTCAGGAATATTCAAAAAGAACCACAGAGCAACTGTCATCTCACCAACGTCGGAAATCCGCACAAGCAGGGTTAGATTTTTCGAAAATATGCATATCATCGACGTGCAATGCACCTTAGTACACACTTTGGTGCAGCTCTAGGTGGGTTATATTTTCCCAAGTCTTGCAAATTTGGGTGGCTAATACAGAGTCGCGTATCCTTTTTTTTCATTTATTTAACAACAGTTGGAGCAATCCAGAAAGAACCATCGTGCAGATTCAAACAACTGTCAAAGTTCTACGCAGGGTTATCATTGGCTGAAGGTAGTACACCATAGTACACAACGTTACCGACCACCCCCCCTCCCCCCACCCCACATAGGTAATTAGATAATGGTAGCTCTTTCATGCTTTTACTTAGATGGGTGGGTTATTCTTCAGTAAACGTTCAAAAATAAATCATACGGGTTAGTAATAGCGTGGGTGTGATTTTTCTATGATGAAACACAGTCCGTAGTGTAATCACCCCAATTTTTCATTTTTAAACGCACTGGTCCACAATTAACTGTTAAACTCCTAAGGGCTGTTTTGATAACCGACTATTTATTTATATTTATTTATTGGTGTTTAAGGTCACATATTTCTGCACAATGGCTAATCATGACCACGACAGTTTTACAGGTGGAGGAAGCTGGAGAGAGCCACCGAGCAGCGGCAAACAACTGTCAAAATTCTATATAGGGTTAGCATTGGTTGAAGACAGGTGCTCCATCGACGTGCAGTACGCCTTAGTGCACAACGTCACCGTGCCCCCACATGGTCAATGGGGATGAAGTGTCTTGCCCAAGGACACAACCAACAGACACCCATTAATAAATCGATACACGTATTTCTGTCAAACTAATCTGCCATTTTGTTTTTTGTTTTTTTTCGAAAAGTGTCTTATGGAATGAATTATTTAACGAAAATTATTAATATATTATATTAAATGAACATACGCTATTTATTAGAGGAACAATCTCATAGTAAATATGGGTTAAGAGTGTGGTAAGTCGTGAGAGGAGACTAATTGGGGTAATTTGATCACTCAAAATTGTGGGGAAGAGGTAGCCCTGAAAAGGGCCGGTTTTTTGCTTTCCATAGAAAGCTATTTTTTTCCTACCATCTCCGCCTTGGTGAAGAACTCCTTTTCCCAATCTTCATCAATTGTTACTGGCGGCCCTAAAAGTGCTTCCTCCTGCATGCATACGGGAAGACCGAACCAGTGTTTGGGTCGATTTTTGTACTGGATCTCCCCGAAAGGACGTCTGGCAGCCTCAACAAAAGGGTAGTCTTTTAGTCTCTTTTCTTGTTCCTTCATGGGGTGTGTCGCTGACCACCACTTTTTTAACGCTAATGCAAATTCTTCGTTGGCTCCCTGCTTCTTGGTTTGCTCATAGCTGTTCACAGAAGTATAGGCAATGCTTGTCATCTTGGCTTTTCTGACACAGTTTCTAATGAGAGTGAGGTTCGAATCGTCGGACTTTATAGGGGAAAAAAACAAACACGACTGCTTTTCAATAACTGAAATGTTATTTGTTCATGTGTTCATCAGATTAAAAAATTACTTTATCACGTGAGGCATAAAATCAGAATACCTCGGTATATGAGTGACTGTCATCGTTTTAAAATTGCCTGATTGATTTTTTGAGAACCAGTCAAAACGTAGAAATTGGACCGTTAAAAAATCGATGAAATTTGAATCTCAGAGTCTGGAAGAAGGTCGTGTGTTGACCGCTAATTTAATGAGGTTTTTATTACGCCCATAACTTTTGATCAATAGATTTAATTGCTTCAACATCTGTCACTCTTGTATAGTAGTTGGCATTTGAAAAGAAAAATCGATTTAATAACATCTAAACATGCAATGAACTCTTTACCTCAGCACGTGTCCAGGTCAGAGTCAGTCGATAGTATTCATATACATATGTCCAGTACGTCAATATTATTTTTAAATATATTATTTTTAAATATATTATTTTTTTATCTAATAATATCTATCCCAAATTATGACTTTAAAAAAATATGTACTAATCGACATTATTAATTCATTTATTAATATACTAATTATTATAATCAACCCTAATTACACTCATTAATTACATTAAGTACATTAATTATGCAACAGTGATTAACTAAAATTAATTAAGCAACAATTATTAAAGCGATTAAAAAAAAAAAAAAAAATCATCAAGTAACGTTAATTACCTTATGTAACATTTTAATTAAGATGACATCATCCACCCCTCTCCCCCCTCTCCCCCATCCCTCTCCCCCAGAACAGGCTCATCCAGCCCCAACATAACTACTTATATCGTCTCCAACAAAAGGCATATTTAAAAATTCCTTACCATTATTTTTGATATATTTTCAATGGTTATGACATGGAATTTAAGTATGTTGTTGGGTAAAAACAATTTAAGTGATAGTCAGTTTTTTAGTTTTGATTTATCCCCATTTTAACATTTTTACGTTGACCAACTGATGTTTTATCAGTTTTCAGCTTTTAAAACCCCAAAAGGTCAAAACACGACATGCATAACTCCCACATTACCCTATCTGCAGCTTCGTAACCTTCTTCTTGGCTGAGCTGTCTAGTGCTCGCCGTTTTAATATCTTCGAATTTCAACCTTCATCCAAAACCACATAAGTTTTAACGTTTTATCTTCGTCTTTGAAAATCAACTCATGTATGAAGCCTCTCCCTTTCAAATTTTGAATATTTCATCTCCAACAAGAACTGTATCTAAAATTTTGTAACCAACTTGGAAATTCCCAATGGCTATGACCGAATTCAAGGGTGACGTTTTAACACCAACGTTGTGAAGCATTAAATGGCCTCAGCTTCTCATGAAATGTTAGTATGTTGTAGTGATCACAAATTAGCAGATATCTAGTTTTTCAGTGTATCAACATTTTTATGTTTTTACGCCAATTTAAACTTTGACCATTCCATACATATTCCTTAAAAATGTTATGGTTTTTAAAAGATTAACAAACGTGTTTGATCTTCAAACCATCGCGTACACTTCACACTTCAGCCCTCAAACGGTAAATAATATGAATGAGTAGAAAACATGCATAGACACGTTTCAACTTCCTATATGGAGCCGATCAGAAACAGGAAAGTGAAAACAGTTCACACAATGCCCAGGGGTGAATTCTGCAGTTCCGAATTGCAATGATCAAAGTTCAGCATTAAAACAAAATTTCAGATAGCTGCTCCCAGCAGTTTTGTCATGGTTTACTCTCAACTGATGGTACTGTAATTCTGGTGTAAGATATGCAATGCTTTTTTGTGTCAGTGAGCAGCAGAGAATGCTTACTGACCCACTTGGAAGGTTAAGAGGCAACTTCATACCATCTTCTACATGTGGGGCCCGCTAGGTGATGGCCATGCTTCGTTAAATGACTTCTGGAAATTCGCTTTGCGATTTTAAAACCAACTAGAATTATTTTTTTTTTTAGCTCTACAGCATACTAACATTTATCCAAATCGGATTAACTTTAATTTTTTTGTGAGGTTGGCGTAAATTACGTCACCCGAAAGTTTGGCTATAACTATTGAGAATTTTTCCGGTCAGTACTACATTTTTAGCTCAACTTTGTCGTAGTCAAATTTGAGGTTATGCCATGGCCCGTCGTTCGTCTGTCCACCCATCAACAATTCAATACGGCTTGGGCTAGAGGTCGTATTTATGAACCGATCTTTACAAAACTTCTTGGGTACCTTTGTTATCACCGTGGGACGTGAACAAGTGTTTTGGGGTGCGGTCCAAAGTAGTGGTATGTGGAGTGTTTTGGCTCACATCAATCGTGTGAGCCAGAAACTTAGGTGAGTTATTTTTGGAAAAACCCAAATTTTTCAGGTAAAAAAGTTGATTTTTCTAAAAAATAACTTAATTTTTCTGGTAAAAAAGTTGATTTTTCCAAAAATAATTCATTTTTCCCCGAACACCCTGGGTTTTTCCTGGAGAATGTTTAAAATTCGAGCATTTCTGGCTCACTTTCGATGGAATTCGTCGAAAATGTCCAAAAAATTCCTGGTTTAACAAACCTGCTTTTTTGTAAATTTAACATTGATTTTCCCATTGGGGTGAATTTTGTCGACATGCCTGAAATGGGATTTTGCACGATTGTCACCAGCGACAGACTAGCACTGAGATTTCCATTGGGAAAAATTCCGAAAAGACAGTGTTTTTTTAAATTTCGAGCTGGAAAAATATGCGATCGAAAGTCAATTCCCACAGTAAAAGATAACGGTTCGATCGAGGTGAATGCGAAAATTGAGCCAGTAAAAAACTCGATCCTGGATGCAGATTTCCCACGGGAAGAGACGAAGGTTCGATCGAGATGAATTTGTAGATTGATCCGGTAAATTCGACCATTTGAGATCGAGCACGTGAGTCCGAGAATCATTAGATTAGCTGGACAATGATCTGGGGGAATTGGGGGAGGAGGATCACGATTGAAGAAAACAAAATGTATGTAATATATTATTATTATTATGAGATGAGTGATAAAAAAAATTGACTGTTTAAAAAAATAAAAATTGTAGGCGCGACCATTACATGCTTGTTTTTGTCATTAAAAAAAAAACTGTAAAAGTTATTTTATTTTTACATATATATATAAGAAGAAACAAAAAGAAAAAAAATATTTTTACAATTAATAATTATTATCGTTTAAAAAAAACCCATAAAATTTAATATGTTTTTATAAACAAATTTCAACAAAACGATGACAAAAACAATAATCGGTCATGAAATCCCCCACACCTAAAAAATCCTCATTAAAATTGAAGAGGGTCAAAAGGTATTCAAAGTTTGACACTAAAATTTATAAGTTGAAATCGCACGATGCTATTGAATTGACAGATGTGGAGACTAGTGGGTTAATAGAGGAGTATGAGAAATGTGTCTTACCTCTGAAACTGAACGAAATTATCAAGACGTTCTGTTGACAATTCTATGGGATAAGATAGAAAATTTTAATCCAGAAGATTTATCACTGTTCTATGGAAGTAACATATATCCGAATATTTCCACAGAACTAATTCAGAAATTGAATTTAATCCCCGGAGAAAGATGAACTTTTGAGAAAGTGAATTTCATATTCTGTTTCGTCTATCAACGTAGACAGAATACCTTTAAAACAAATATTCTGGACACGGATTTGAGATTATCAAGTCCATTATAAGATAGATTTTTAAATCACGACTCGAAAAAAAAACCCATTAAAAGTGCATTTCATTTCTTTATCTCGAGGAATGTGCACTCACTCGATTGAAATATTGGGTGCAGGTCATTTCGGAACCGAGTCGTTTCGGCACCAGTGTTCAGGTCGTTTCAGCACCTGGGAAAAGTTGTTATGGCACTTGGAGTAGGTCGTTTCGGCACCTGCAGTAAGTCATTTCGGCACCTGATTCAATTTTTTTGGCACTTTATTCTGTCATGTATTTTAGTTGTTTAATAGCATATTTCACCATCTCAGCCATCTCCCTCCAAGAAGAAAAAGCACAAACGTAGCAAACGCCATTAAACCCGAACACCTTCCTCCTTTGACGTGCCTAGACAAACCACCAAAAACCTATCTTACAGCTAAAGAGGGTTGAAAGGGGCTTACTCCCCAAACCGTCCCTGCGCACATTCTGGGTGCGAAACCATTTGATTTGAAATTCGCTTTTGTCATTCTCCAAAATGTCTGAAAACATATGTATCCAGTGCGACACAGCAGTCCGACCCCGTCAACATGGACTTCAATGTGATGGGTGCTCAAGATGGCAGCACAGAAAGTGTGGAACGGGAGTTACTCAGAATCAATACAGAGAAGCGATTAGGCAACGTAGAAATGTTAAAAAACAAAAAAAATGAACACCCATTGTGGCGCTGCACAAAACGGGAACGAGGAGCGAACTGTCCAGCAACTGTAATCCAAGACGGTGAAACATATGAGAAAGGACTGAAGGAGCATGCTCATCCAGCTGATCCCGGAAAACATATAGCCGTCACCATAAAAGCTGAGGGAATTATTTTAATCTCCTAGTTGCGTATTTACGTAGAATAGAAAGAAAAGATTAATGTCTCCTAGATTGTATTTACTTAGAATAGAAAGAAAAGATGAGTTTCTAAAATTTGCATAATTTATACCACTTTTCTTCACAATATTCGCTGGAGTGTGTTCATGTGCAGTGTCAGGACCAACAATGACACTGAAGGTTGGCACCATCGATTAAATTCAAGGGTGAACGCCAATGGGTCTGTGCCTTTTTATCTTCTGGTGGTGGAACTTTTCAAAGAAGCACAGGACATTCCCCTTTTAATAAAATTGCTGTCAGAAAACAAGTTGCAGAGACGACAGAGGAAAAACACTGCAAAAATACAGGGACAATTATTTAAACTTTGGGATGATTATAGAAAAGGGGAAATAAGTACCAGTAAGTTACTAAAGAGGTGTGCTGGCATCTACGGGCCATGAAAAAATGTGTTTATTTGTTTTCCATTGTTTGTACTGTAATTAATATTTTGGTTATGATCTGGTTTAACCCTTTACCCAACGTACTTATCTTGTGATACTTATGATGCTTGTTGATATTGTGCTATGTTAAACTGAATGTTGCTATTTTCATGTGCGGTCACAAATGTAAAAATGCTGTTGTTTTCATCAATTTTTAAGATATCTTTAATAAAATTTTGAATTTGGAGGCAAATTTTAAATTCTTGTTGTGTTTTTTTAACCAAACAATGATAAAATCCGTAGGTGCCGAAACGACTTGAGCTGGTGCCGAAACGACTTGGTGCCAAAATGAATCGGTGCAAAACGACCTGGCCAGGTGCTGAAACCACTTGCCCCGCTACCGAAACGACTTGGTGCCGAAACGCCCCCGTGCCGAAACGACCAGGATTCAAAATATTAATGGAGCGTGATTGCTTTCACAACTTAGACTGTTCATTTTTGTATAATAAAATAACTGGATGTTTTCTTTACTTTGATGTGTACTATAAAATATAACCACGTTTTAAAACGTCTAATTCATTACTGAATGAAGTGAAAAATATGAATCTGGGGTGTGTGACTGTTTACCTCTGTTTGGAATGAATTGAGAAATCGAGGTAGTACTGGTTTTCTGTGGTTTACAATTATTTTTTTTGTTTTTTTACTGATGGGAGACAGTCGTCAAATGTTTTTTTTTTAGGTGAAGGTATAAACGATTAGTTCAGATGTGATGTACCTAAATTGTCTTAATTTTTTTTGTGTGTGTTAAATGTTTTTTGTGTTAAAAAAAATTGAATTTCACTTGAAAAAAAATTGGTGTTTTTTATTAAAACTATATATAAAATATATAAAATATATATATAATATATATATAATATATATATTAAAATAAGAAGTTTAAAAATTCGCAAAAAATTCTTTTAAAAAAAACCCTAAAATAATATATATATTAAATAAGAAGTTCTAACATAAAAAAATGTAAAAAACAACAACATCTAACGTGGAAAGGTTATATTTGTCTACCATAGCTGAGTTGAAAAAGTACTGTAGAAATCTAGGAATTAAAAATTACAGCTGTTACAGAACCAAAGGACAATTGATTGGAGTCGTGTGTGAGGAGACCTATGATCTACCCCTGTTGAAATTACAAGCCAAAGTCTGTCAGTCATTGAATTTGAAAGGTGTTAAACAGATGAAAAAAGAGGAATGCATCGATCATTTACTCGATGGAAAGGGAGTGGATGAAAGATCTACAACAGCGACAAAAACTCGATTCATGAAAAAAAGGAGATTGCAGCAGTGATGAAATAACATCGACAAATGACTGTGGAAACTGAGAAGAAGACTATTAAATGAAAAGTGGACCAGCAGGTTTTGAAAGAGAATGAAAAAAAAAAGAAAAGTGATGCGGTTCGAGATGATGATTCATTAGGAAAAAAAATGATGGATGAAGTCTTGAGAGCGCTGAAAGAAAACAAGGGACTCGATGCGATAGAGGGAATCTTAATCGAAGCATTAGAGAAATCGTTGACTCCGATAGAACGAGATGTCGCCATTAAAGGATGTTTTAAAACTTTCGATGCAATTCCCAGTCTCGCAAATCTCGATCCGGAATTGTCCATGAAACGGGCGAAGGGCAGAGTGTTGGATGTATTTTGAGAACATCAAGATAAGGGTCTAAAAATAAAAATGATTTTGCATTTTCTGATGAAAAGGGTCAATGTGAACATGGGTGAGAGTGTGGTGGAAGATATCTATTTCCAATCTAAAAACGAGACTGTGTTTAGAGACAACGAATTATCCGATGTTTACAAAGTGATGAAAGACAAGATATTGGAATCTATGGCTCAGTATCATCTCAAGGGAAGTGGTTGGACGTTCGAGAAGGTATTGAATCTCGAGATTATTGTGGACAGGCACGATCCTTTGAGAACGTCTTCCTATATAGAATTGCCTTATTTTGTACATAATAAACATGCTGCGATTAATGTGAAAAACAAAGGTGATAGCAAGTGTTTCAAATGGGCGATCACATCGGCCTTATATCCCATAGAAAAGAATGTTGATAGAGTTTCCAAGTATGCGGAGACTTGTAAAAATCTCGATTGGATGGGAGTGCCTTTCCTGACACGGTTGAAAGACATCGAGCATTTCGAAAAGCTAAATCCCACTGTGGCTGTGAACGTCTTGGGATGTGACAATGAAAAATGAATAGTCTATCCTCTCAGACTGACTTCGCACAAAGAGAGAGAAAAGATTATTAATTTGTTATTAATTTACGAGAGTGACAATCAACATTATTACTGGATTAAAAATATGAATCGTTTGTTGTAGAAGCTGACTACAAAACATAAGGGCGAGATATTTTTCTGTCTCAACTGCATGAATTCGTTCCGTCATCAAGAATCGTTGACGTGTCATCAGTTATATTGCAATGAAAAGCCAAGCATTGCCATCGGAATGCCTAAACCTAACACTTACATTTTGCAACTTTTGCAACTACAAAAGAAGATTAGAACCTCCATTCATTGTCTATGCCGATTTTAAATGTTTCACCGCAAAAATGAATTCTTGTCAACCCAATGAGTATAGGAGTTATGCCGAAAAACATCAGAAGCACATACCTTCGGGCTACTGTTATTACATGAAATGTTCTTTCAAAAATGGATAATCGTCAGGTACATTCGTCTACACTAAACGTTCAGATGACGACGACGTGGCTCAAAAATTCGTGGAAGAGTTAGAATCGAAAATTCAAGAATTATACAACAAATTTAAAAAATCCAAAGACATGATCATCACGCCAGAGCAACAGGGAGAATACAATGAAACCACTGAATGTCACATCTGTAGACTACCATTCGATAATAATTGTGAAAATAATAAAAAAGTTAGAGATCACGATCACTACACAGGTCTGTTTCATGGCGCTGCTCACAACAAATGTAATTTATGATTTCGAGATGCTCAATTCTATCCGGTGATATTTCACAATCTCTCGGACACCAGTTCATGAAAAATATAGGTGTCATTGAGGGGGAGTTGAGCTGCACCATGCAAAGTGACGAAAAATACATTACCTTCACTAAATGGAAGGTTGTTGATAAAAAGATATTCAACGATGGATTGATTCACATCCATAGAGAGATACGTTTCATCGACAGTTATAAATTCATGTCAGCCAGTATGGAAAAATTAGTCGACAGTTTGAATAGGGATAAATTTAAAATCACGAGTAAATATTTTGATGATCGACAACAATTGGTGGATGTCATGTTGAGGAAAGGCATCTACCCTTACAATTACATGAGTGATCTCAAGAAATTCGACGACGTTGCTCTACCTCCTAAAGAAGATTTTTATTCGAAATTATACCAGTCTCACATTTCCGACGACGATTATGAACACATGCAAAAAGTGTGGGGATTATTTGACATGAAATCCATGAGAGATTATCACAACCTCTATCTGAAAACTGATGTGCTTCTCTTGGTTGACGTGTTTGAAAATTTTCGATGAGTGTGTCATCGATATTATGAACTAGATCTGACTTGGTATTTAACGGCACCCAGACTTGCCTGGGAGGCTCTTTTGAAGACAATCGAAGTCCGATTTGATTATTGATGGACGTGTTCAAAAAGGCCGTGAAGGATGGCATCTCTATGATTTCCACCAGATATGCTAAAGTTAATAATTCTCACATTGGAAAATATTTCGATTTGGAAAAACCAAGTAAATACATACAGTATTGGGAAGCTAATAATTTGTATGGTTGGGCTATGAGTTATCCTTTACCGATCGGAAATTTCAAATTGGTTGAAATGTTGAAGAAAAATAAAAATGGAGACATTATCCTTGTATTCTAGAGGTCGATTTGGAATATCCAGAAACATTACACGATCTACACAACGATTATCCACTTGCTCCCGAACGAATGAAAGTGAATGACGTCAAAAAACTCATTCCCAATTTAAATCACAAATGCAAGTATGTGGTGTATTGCGAAAATCTGAAATGTTACATCGATCACAGGATGAGATTAATCGAAATGCATCAAATCATTTGACGAGGATCCTTGGATGAAAAAATACATCAATCTCAACACAAATTTAAGAATGCAGGCTGAGAGCAACTTCGAAAAAGATTTCTTCAAACTCATGAACAATTGCGTGTATGAGAAATCTATGGAAAACATTAGGAATAGAACCAACGTTCAACACGTCACGTCTGAAGAGAGGTCTAGAAAATTAATTTCGAAACCCAATTATAAACATAGAATCATATTTGATGAAAATCTAGTGGCTGTACACATGCAAAAGACGCATCTGAAGTTCGACAAACACTGTTATCTCGGAGCAATCATCTTAGACGTCAGCAAGCAGTTGATGTATGAGTTTCACTATGAAAATCACTATGAAGTCAATTTGAAAGCTAAACTATTGTTCACGGACATGGACAGTCTGGCTTACTAGATAGAGACTAGAGACATCTACAAGGACTAGCGCCAGACGTGAATGAATAGGTCGACACAAGTAATTATCCTGACGATCACCCATCTAAGATTTCAGTGGGGTGTCAATAAAAAGGTGTTGGGTAAATTCAAAGACGAGAGCGGTGGAAGACAGATCACCGAATTCGTGGGTTTGAGACAAAAATTGTACGCTTATCTCCTTGACGGTGAAGAGATGTAAAGGCGTTCAAGCGTGTGTGACAAATAAAACATCGCTTTTGACTAGTATAAAGGGTGTCTTTTCGAAGGTTCGATGGTGTATAAAAAAATGACTGTGATTCAAAGCGAAAAGCATAAGATGTACACCAAAGAAATCGACTGACGATGATAAGAGAATTATATGTGAGGATAAAATAAACACTTTCAAACTCGGACATTATTCTGTGGTATTTCAACAACAAAATAGAGAGGATGAATGCAGTATGACTGAAGACATCGAAATGTTGTAAGTTAAAAAAAAATCGTGAGTTATAAATTGAAAAAAGAATAAAAAAAATAATAAATAACAAAAAAAACATATTTATGAATAAGAAGAAAATAAAACACATATCCGTAGGTGTCATCTTACCCAACGAACCCCTATCCAACATTGATCTGTTGAAAGTGGCAAAAGATTTAAAAATCAAACATTTTCGAGGTGTGTTTTCTAGAGATGCTTTACCGAGGAAAAAAGACGATGATTCGGAATGTAGAATTTTAAATCTGGATGATATCGGAGGTGAGGGTACATATTGGGTCGCGTGGTTTTCGAATCAGAATAAAAATTATTATTTGGATAGTTATGGAATCTCACCGCCGATAAAAATAAGGAACTATTTAATGTCAGTTATTTGCAATACTGAACGAGTGCAAGCGCCGGATCGAGTGCTTTGCAGTCACCTGTGTTTCTACGTTCTACAGAGATGGTCGGAAGGAGATAACTTTCAGGATATTCTCAACAATTTACATTAAAGGAGGAGAAAGAAATAAAATTGATATAGATAGATATATAAATAAAGAATATAAAGAAAGAAGTTATAATTAAAATAAAAACAAAAAAAATTAAATAATAATAACAAAACAAAACAAACATGACAGTTGATAAACTTGGTCGTGCTGACGATAATGAAGGTGCCTCTAGAATGAAAAAAAAAATGGTTGAAGTTGTTGGTGGCGGTGGTGACATTGCCAACTTGGACTAACGATACGTCAGGAGATACGAACCTTGAGAAGAACCTTTAAACTTAAACAATAAGAAAATCTACAATCTTCCCAAACCAATTGATCTGTCAGATGCCGCGACTAAGGAGACGAAAATTTCCGGCAGATGAGAGATAATTATGTGAATAAAGACATGACAGATGATCTTGACTTGAAATCTAAACGAGTGCTGAATGCAGCGGATCCTAGAGATTCAACTGATGTCGCCTATAAAAGATATGCAGATGACGCTCACAGGAGATTCAGTAAACATCTGAGAGATCGCTACATTCTTAAAGTGATGCAGTCTGAATTGAACATGAATTCTAACAAGATAACTAACTTGCCCATTCTCACGAATCCTAATGATGCAGCGACCAAACAATACGTAGACTTGGAACTGAGAAAGAATAACGTTGATGAGTTAGAAATGAAAGCGGATCTGGATGCGGGATTCAGCATGATATTGAATCTGTCCCAGATCAACCATACAGATGAAGACTTGATGTTTGTCAATAAAGGCTACGTGGATTCTGCCCTACAGGATTCTCAATCCTATCTGGAATCTCAAGTCAACGAATTATATCTGAAAAAAAATTTGGAGGAACCATGTAGGCCAGCATCGACAATCTATTTGGTCTCGATGACGGACCGGAATTCGCTTCCAGCACAGTCAGCAGACAGTACTTGGACGAAAATACGGTCTGGAAAAGGGTGATATCATGGAAGGCAAACTGGACATGGGAGGACACGCACTCACGAATCTACCGGATCCCACGCACATGTCAGATGCCTGCACTCTGATCTCCGTCGTGAAAAAGATAAAATATTCCAGACAACTGATCACCATTTGGGCCAAGGAGAGCGGTGCATTAGACATGGAAAAAGCCGAATGGTCCTTCAAAAATGATCTGATAGGATATCCCATGCCAGCGAGAGGTGATATTATTCGAATGAGTCTGACTTCTACAGACTTGAGCAATAGAGCGGTTGTCAATCTAGTGGTGAATGGTGTGGAAACTGATAAGAGGTACAGCATTTAAAAGATGAGGGATCAACACTCGAACACTAGTGTCTTTGGTACACCTCTCAAGATGCAGATGGGGGATAGGATCAATTTGAGGACGAAAACCAATAATTCCGAAGCTGCCACTTCCCTGGTCTCTCTGTTGATCGAACTTGATCCTCTGAACAAACAGTGAAAACAAAAAAAACCCTCAATTAATCACTTTTGTGATGAAGGGGAGACAACTCAAAAAATAAAAATATAATTGGATTTTAATAGATTGAATATTCAATTTCTCAAAATCCAAATATATTTTTTTTTGTTGGTATTTTTAATTATTTTATTTATTACTTTTTTTTGGTATTTTCATTTTTTTTTTTTTAATTATTATTATTTTTTCATCAAACGATAGACATTTTTTGTCCGTCCGATTCAAATTCTAACTCTCTATCCAACAGGACTAGGGCAAAAGCCTTGGTTCTCTTCGGCACGTTCCTGTCAAATTGCATCTTGATCTGAATGTCTAAGATGCTACTCTTGAATCGCTCACTCTCTTTACTAGCATTGAATACGAACAGGGGATACATCGATTTGTATTCGGTGGGAGTGATGTTAGGATTACCCATCAATTCATCCAGTCGATGATATTTCTTTCTGAAATTGGCGGCATCGCCATATAGCCTTCAGAAATCATCCTTATCGAAAGAGGCATTATAATCAATGCCTGAATATCTCGTGGCGTTTAGAAATACCTGCATGTTTCTCAAGTGACAATGATCGAACATGGAAGGATTTTTCTCTTGAGACCCATCCCTATCAGTCTGAAATGCCACTATGATGAACCGTGGTCTTTCCCAAGCAGATTTCATGGTCAATCTCCATTGGTGGATGATGGAATACTAGCCGTATCACATTGTCTCATTCTAAATCCCACCGGTAATTTACTCTTTGATTCTATCATCTTGTAGAGACGTACTTTCTCCACAACCGAAGGCAGCACATGCAGAACGAACCAAGATATCTTGTTCAGATGTATCTTACTCGCATCAGTCGCAGTGGGTCTCATGATGGCTTCATCATTTCCTTTTCAAATCAACGTCAGATTGTGTTTGAATCTGTAGAGAATCTTATCTTAATCTTCTGCGAGTCCGAATAAGTGTTTCAGAGGTATCCTGAATGAAAACGTTCCTCTGGGTCTCGACGTCTTGACGACGCAGTCAAATCTCACAGCGGCACCGGTATTACTTGCACTCATGTCGGCGACGGTGACTTTCACCCACAATTGATTGAGTCCTGTAGATTTCGAAAAATCGTCTGGATATATCAAGAGTCTGTAGATCGTGGTGGCTTGTCTGGGATGAAACACGGATTCTATCTCTTGTCCCGAGAACATGTATTTTATATTACTGAACAGATGCATCATGCCATTATTGGCTAGAGTGACTACATCATCGTTGGTGAAATCACTTTCATCTTCCTTGGTGAGACGTCCCTGTATCACTATGTAACTTTTGCTGGGATGGACAAACAGATCTTGAGTCTCGACGTTGATTCTGATTTCACCGGCATTGTTCAGACTGGTTCTAGTCAAGGAATTGTACTCGTGAACTTCATATTCTTGAATGCTTTCGTCTCTCAATAGACCTTCGGTTACATCTAATATATTCGTCATGTTTTTTGGTTTGTGTTAATTTGTTTGCTTTTTTTATTATAAATTGTTTTTTTTTAAATTATTATTTTTATTTATTTATTTTTTTTCCTTTCTATATATGTGTAAAAAAAGTGAAAGGTTGGTTTTCAAAACACCGTCTTCTGCAATTCTTGTTCGTAAAATGTTCCAATGATTTCTCTGCTGTCATCTTCATCATCCTCTAATGCTTATATTTTGTAAGTTACTGGATCTGTGTAAAATATTCTAATGATCTTAAAGATTTCCTCGGCCCATCGAGGAGTGTAACCTTTCGTGAAGAGTGACTTATAAGTGATTCTCACTCGATTGCCGATGGTAAATTTCGGTGGTCCAGACACCTTCTTGATCTTAATCCTTTTGGGATAGAGATTCACGAAGATGCATTTTTTGTTTCGAGGATCGCTAGCTTCTGCAGACATCATCTTGATCAATCTGTGTCGCGTGTTGTTGTATTCTTCGACCAGTTCATCTAGAAAGTCGATATATTTCTTGGTCTTATTTACTGTGAAATACTTATACATTTTTTCCTTCATGGTTCTATTCAAACATTCGATGATGTTAGCTTTCCCTTCATTTTCGATGGAATAGAGGTCAACCAATGGATGAACGTGATTGTTGGAAAATTCCTTCCCCTTGTCCTCCCACAATTTATCCGGTTTTTGAGAAGATGATGCAAATATGCTCTTCAAAGCCTCGGCCATGCGAGCTCCTGATTTATTCTTCAGAGGTCTCATCCATCCGTATTTCGAAAATACATCAATGACCGTCAGTTTGTATTTAATGCCCTCATTCCATCTCGAAACCGATTTCATGTAGACCAGATCAGCCGACCAGATCTGATCCAGACCCTTCACAAACACCCTTCTCCTTCAAAATTTACGCCTGACGGGCTTGTGTAGTTCCTTTGCCAATGCATTCATTAATAATTTTTTCTGGACACTTTTTTTATGACCCCATCCAAATCTACGTTTGGTACCGAGCACTTTACTGACCAGCGAATGTTCGAGTCTCTCTCTCCTAGTGGGATTCAGTATATTTTTCAGTGTCGTCAACATGTTTTTATCGCAGATTCGATTATGAGTCTCGACGTCGGGATGTTTAGCGTAGCACAGATCATGAGCATAAGTCTTATTATCTCGATAGAGACTGTCTCCGTGGAAAGCATTGCCACTGCCCTTTCTCACGGGTCCTAGATACAATCCTTTACCTTCGACGTCTATGTGACACATGGCTCCTCTCTTCTTCAAAAACAGTTAGTTTCCCCTCTTCTTCAAAAACAATCCTCTACCCATTAATTTGTCGACTCCCGAACTAGTGAGTGCCGAGAGAGCTCCCATGCCCAGAGCTGGCAACACTGTCTTCATGAGAATGGATAATGCTTTGGTGGCAAGTCCCGCCAATAGCGGTAAGAAACCGCCTTTCATTTTCAGATTATATCTCAATTCAGCGGGACTCAGTCTCGCTGCCGTTCCATTCGATCATGAATCACTTTCTCCATCCTTTTGATTTGAGTTTTGGGCCAGGTGATCCGATTGCTACCACCACTCACCAGATGATTGATGACTGAATTTAAATCTAATGGCCTCACCTCGATTACTCAACGCTCTGCAAAGTTTAGCTTTCTGTCCCTCAGATAGGTTCACGTTTTTAATTATGTATTGACTCATATTTTTTTTTTGATTTGATTTGATTTGATTTAATTATATATATATATTTTTTAAATTATTAATATCATAAGTTTCTTTTTTATTTCTTATATTTTGAGGTCGCTCCACGATCTTGTAACCCGGCGAAACGCCCAGAAAGAACGAGTAGATCGTAGGCTGAGTGCTACCATTGATGTAACTTCCTGTGATTACATTGACATTCACTAAAATGCTATTGACCAAGAGAATGTTTTCTCTGGGCCACGGGCGTTAATGAAATATTTTTCATTAATGCCCGCAGCCTCTTTCCGGTTGTTGTAATAATAGTAATAACATGACTTTCTCTGGTATTTCTGGCCCATTAACAGCCCTCAGGAACTGACTAAGACCATTCGGCCTATTATGTTATTGTTTTAGTATTAATTCACAATCATTTTTCAGTTCGATTCCGATCACATTTACAACGTCGAACTTTGTATGCGTTTGTTTGTAGATCTTGTTTGTTTTAGAAATGTATTTATTTGTTTTCGGTGATGAAATAAAAAAAAACACAGCAGATTTGTTGTTATTTTTATTAAAAATAAAATGGGGGGGGGGGGGCGAATCGTCCAAAAAAAACGGGGGCGAATCATCCATTGGAGCGAATCGTCCAGGGGGCGAATCGTCCAGGGGGCAGCGAATCGTCCTGTTCCCCTACATGCTATGTGTTTATTCATTGTTTGATTTTAACCTAATGCTATTCATATCATTATTATTGTTGTGATAATGTAAATGTGCTATATCTAGGTATTATTTATTTGATTGTTTGATTTTATTCCATGCAGCAATAAAGTTTGTTATTAGAAATATTTTATTGTTTGTTTTTTTTTCCACACTGAAATGAATTCCGTAATGCCGTGGTCAAGTGCCGAAACGACCGGTGTCGAAAACTCTCAGTGCCGAATCGATCTGGCCAAGTGCCAAAACGACTCGACGTCGAACGACCAGCATTCGCGAAAAAACGAAAGAAACCAATAAATTAGGGAAAGGGAGATCAACTTCGGGAGGATTCGGTCTTGTCTTTTTGGTGTCAGGAAGATTCGGCCGTGAAGACTCGACCAGGAAGCTTCGGTCCCGGCATTGGGTGTCTTAATGAAGGTTATCTGGCAGTGGTTTATACATTTCGCTTAATAGGGGATTACAGTGCTGTTGAAAATAAATGTAGTAGAACTGAACCAAACTATTTTGTATTAATCGTTCATTGAATGCGGGTTCATTGCCTGCTATCAAAAAAGATAAATACAAAATGTAAAAGTCTGTTACGTGTATATTGCTATTTATTTTTGGAAAATACATACAGTTTTATTGTCTTGAACGACAACTTATTTCTTGTGAAACAGTATGGGATATACAAATTAAAATAAGATGGTTACATCAATATCACTTTTATTATCTTATCAAAACATCAGTTACATAACAAATAAGCACATGAGTATTTATACCAAATCTTTAACATCAAAACAGATTACCCCCTTCACACATTAACACGTTAACAAATCTTTATTTTGATGAAAAAACTCAACTATTAAAGCTGTTTGAAACTTTGTCAGTAATAGCACAAATATGGAACATAAAAAATGGCCTCAAAAACATTTGTAACAATAAAAACGTTTGAACATAAAAGTCATGCATAATTGGCTTCGACAAACATATCTTAGACTAGATGAATGATTCTGTAGAATCACAGGCTTTTTCTGGCGATCAAAAACATTAAGACCTTTGAAGAAATTGTACAAAATTCCAATCCCATCTCTCTGAGAATGTAGGAAAGAATGGCACAGGAAAAAATGGCACACTTTTTGACACCCTAGGAAACAATGGCACGCATGGGAGGAAAAAACAGCACAGGAAAAAATGGCACACTTCCCTAATCACCTAGGAAAAAATGGCACAATTGGTAGGAAGAAATGGTACATGCCATTTAAATATAAAAACACAAAATTAACAACTTTTTTATTTCTGGAAGAAAGAGGTGAAACAATAGCACAAAATAGCACAAATGTAATCCATCATCAAAGTACATGTTTGTGGGTTAGTAGTGTGAAAACGCTGATCCGAGCACACCAAATTTTGTGCGAGAATCTTAGCTCACCAAAAACTTAGTTTTTTTCAGCAAATTGCGTCCGTCACGATCGAAATCCATGGACTTTTACGATGCGACATGTGCAAGTTCACATCATCACTTTCTCCCGGTTTTTACAGTGGTAGCGGTAGACCAGTCATCATAGGTTTGACGTTCAATTTCTCTAATGATCAACGTGAGTCCGACTAAAATTTGAACGGAATTTATTAAAAACTCTAAAAATTCACCAATCTAAAAATTCAATTTTAGGTGTGCTCGTAACTTTTGACAATGACGTTTCTCAGGAAAAACTCACCTCTTTGCAGAGGTAACACGGACACACCATTTAGATGAATTTTTTCGGCTTGGATATTGCGTATTTTGCATGATTGCGATGGAGACACGATTAACACTGAGATTCCCATTGACAAAATTTTTAAAAAAAAACAGTGCCTCGGTCATTTGCTCGACGGAAAAGGTATAGACGAAAGATCTGCGGTAGCGACAAAAACAACTCGAATCACAGGAAAAAAGATGACAACACAGCGACGACAAAACAACATCAACAAATGATTGCAGAGGAAACACAGAAGAAGAAGACAACCATCAAACAAAAAGTGGTGGAGTGGCAGAAGGTTTCGAAAGAGAATAATAAAAAAAATGAAAACAGCACAGTTTGAGATGACGATTCGTTAGAAAAAAAGTGATGGATGCAATCACGAGAGTGGTGAATGAAAAAAGGGATTCTACACGATAACGGAAATCATAAGCGAAGCGTGGAAGTCGACGTTTATTTCGATAGAATGAGATGAAGCCATCAAAGAATGGTTTAAAACTTTTGACGCGAAGCCCAGTCTTGCAAAACTCAATCCCAAATCGTTCATGGAACAGGTGAAGGGTAGAGTGTTGAACGTATTTCAAAAACATCTAGATAAGGGTTTAAAAATAAAAATGATCTTGCGTTGTCTGATGAAAAAGGTTGATAAAACAAGATGGTTACATCAATGAAGATGGGCGAGAGCGTGGTGGGAGATACTTATTTCCGATCTAAAAATGAGATTGTGTTTAGAGACGACGAATTATCCGATGTTTACAAAGGGATGAAAGACAAGATGTTGGAATCTATGGCTACTTTTTAAAATAAGGGAAGTGGTTGGACATTCGAAAAGATATTGAATCTCGAGATTCACATGGACATACACGATCCTTTGAAAGCGTCTTCCTATATAAAATGGCCTTATTTCGTATTTAAAAAAACAAGCTGTAATCAACGTGAAAAATGAAGATGATAATGAGTGTTCCAAATGGGCGATCACATCGGCCTTGTATCCCGTAAAAAAAATGCTCAGAGAGTTTCCAAGTATGCAAAGACTTGTAAAAATCTCAATGCGGTTGAAAGACATTGAAGGTTTTGAAAAGCTAAATCCCGCAGTAGCTGTGAACGTCTTGGGACACTATGATAAAAAGGGAATAGTCTATCCTCTCAGACTGACTTCGCACAAAGAGAGAGAAAGCATTGTTAATTTGTTGTTAATTTCCGAGGGTGACAATCAACATTATTGCTGGTTTAAAGAAATGAGTCATTTGCTGTCGAAGCAGATTTCTAAACATGGACACGAGAGATTTTTCTGTTTCAGCTGCATGAATTCGTACCATCGTCAAGAATTGTTGCTGCATCATCAGGAATATTGCAGTGAAAAACAAGGCATACGTGGATTTTTGCAACTACACAAAAAGTTTAGAACCACCATTCGTCATCTACACCAATTTCGAATGTTTCACCACGAAAATGAATTCTTGCCAACCCGACGAGCATTGGAGTTATGCCAAAAAATATCAGAAGCACGTACCTTCAGGCTATTGTTATTACATGAAATGTTCTTTTGACGATTCTCAACCATCTGTTCCATTCATCTACAGTAAACGTTCAGATAATGACGATGTCGCTCAAAGATTCGTGGAAGAGAGAGAATCAAATTCAAATATTATACAACAAATTTAAAAAAACCTAAAGACGTGATCATCATGCCAGAGCAACAGCGAGAATAAAATGAAACCACTGAATGTCACATTTGTAGACAATTATTTGATAATCAGTCTGAAAATAATAAAAAAGTTAGAGATCACGATCACCACACAAGTCTGTTTCATGGTGCTGCTCACAACAAATGTAATTTAAGATTTTGAGACACTGAATTCTATCTGGTGATAATGCACAATCTCTTGGGTTACGATAGTCACTTGTTCATGAAAAATATAGGTGTCACCGAGGGATACTTGAGCACAAAGTGACGAAAAATAAATTTCATTCACTAAATGGAAGGACGTCAGTGAAAAGAAGAAGGAGAATAAAAAGAAGAAGGATGGATTGAGTGAGCGAGGAAATAGAGAGTCCCATCTGTAAAGAGATACGTTTCATCGATAGTTATAAATTCATGTCGCCCAGTCTGGAAAAATTAGTCAACAGTTTGGATAGGTAGAAATTTAAAATCATGAGTAAACATTTTAACAATCGACGAGAATTGGTGGGTGTCATGTTGAGAAAAGGCGTCTACCTTTACGATTATATGAGTGATCTCGAGAAATTCGAGAAAGTCACTCAACCTTCTAAAGAAGATTTTTATTCGAAATTATACCAGTCTCACATTTCTGACGATGATTATGATGATTACAAACACACGCAAAAAGTGTGGAGATTACTCGACATGAAATCCATGAGAGAATATCACAACCTCTATTTGAAAACCGACGTGCTTCTCTTAGCCGACTTGTTCGAAAATTTGCGATTAGTGTGTCCTCAACATTATGAACTAGACCCGGCTTGGTATTTCACTGCACCCAGAATCACTTGGGAGGCTGTCTTGAAAACGACCGAAGTTCGATTGGAATTATTATCAGACATCAACATGTTACTCATGTTCGAAAAGGGTGTGAGGGGTGGCATCTCTATGATTGCAACCAGATATGCCAAAGCTAATAATTATCACATGGGAAAAGATTTCAGTTCCAAAAAAACAAGTAAATACATACAGTATTGGGACGCTAATAATTTGTACGGTTGGGCCATGAGTCATCTTTTACTGATTGGAAATTTCAAATGGATCGAATCATTGGAAGAAAAACAAAAATGGAGAAACTATCCTTGTATTCTAGAGGTCGATTTGGATTATCCAGAAACGTTACACGATTCACACAACGATTATCTGCTGGCTCCCGAAAGAATAGAAGTAAACGGCATTGAAAAACTAGATCGCAAATGCAAGTACGTGGTCTATTGCAAAAATCTCAAACATTACATCGATGTTGGAATGAGATTGATCTCAACAGGAATTTAAGAATGCAGGCCAAGAGCGAACTCAAAAAAGATTTCTTCAAACTCATGAACAATTGCATGTACGGAAAATCTATGGAAAACATTAGGAATAGAACCGACGTTCAACTCGTCACGTCTGAAGAGAAGTCTAGAAAATTAATCGAGAAACATAGACATAGATTATCAACATAGAATCATATTCAACGAAAATCTAGTGGCCATGCACATGGAAAAGATGCATCTGAAGTTTGATAAACCCTGTTATCTCAGAGCGATTATCTTAGACGTCAGCAAGCAATTGATGTACGAGTTTCACTATGATTATGTCAAATCCAAATTCGGTTTGAAAGCCAAACTATTGTTCACGGACACAGACAGTTTGGCTTATGAGATAGAGACTAGAGATGTCTACAAGGACATAGCATCAGACGTGAATGAATGGTTCAACACGAGTAATTATCCCAATGATCATCTGTCTAAGATTCCAAAAGGCATCAATAAAGAGGTGTTGGGTAAATTCAACGATGAGAGCGGTGGAAGACAGATTACCGAATTCGTAGGTTTGAGACCAAAATTGTACAGCGAAGAGATCAAGAGATGTAAAGGCATTCAAGCATGTGTGACGAATAAAAACATCGCTTTCAAAGAGTATATAGAATGTCTTTTCGAAGGTTCAACGGTGTATAAAAAGATGACTACGATTCAAAGCGAAATGCATAAGATGTATGTTAAAGAAATCAATAAGATTGCATTGACAGCTGACGATGATAAGAGAATTATATGTGAGGATAAAATACACACTTTCACAGTCAGACATTATTCCACGATATTTCAACAACAACAAAATCGAGAGGATGATGAATAGAGTATGACTGAAGACATCGAAATGTCGTAAGTTTAAAAAACACTCGCGAGTTTATAAATTAAAGAAAAAGAATAGAAAAAAAATAATAAGCAAAACAAAAACAAAAAACAAAAACATATTTATGAATAAGAAGAAAATAAAATGCATATCGTAGAAGGTGTCGTCTTTCCCAACGAACCCCTATCTAACACTGATCGGCTGAAAGCGGCAAAAGATTTAAAAATCAAACATTTTCGAGGTGTGCTTTCTAGAGATGCTTTACTAAGATAAAAAGACGACGATTCGGAATGTGGAATTTTACATCTGGACGATATTGGAGGTGAGGGCATGCATTGGCGTGTCTCTACATTCTCAAGAGATGGTCGGAAGGAGATCACTTTCAGGATATTCTCAATGATTTACATTAAAGGAGAAAGAAAGAAAAAAATTGACATCGATATATATAAATAAAAAAAATTGATATAGATATACATATAAAGAATATAGAAAAATAAAAAAATAAAGTTATAATTAAAATAAAAAAACAAAATAATATTAAATAATAATAACAAAACAAAAAAACCAAAACCAGTCAATAAATTTGGTCACGCTGACGATAATGAAGGTTTCTCTAGAAAGAAAAGAAGAACTACAGTCGAAGTTGTTGATGGTGGCATTGCCAAATTAAATGAACTATTCATTCGGAGATACGAACCTCGACAAAAACCTTTAAACTTAAACAATAAGAAAATCTACAATCTTCCCGAACCGGTCAATCTGTTGGATGCCATGACTACAAAATATGTCGATTATGGAGATGAAAATTTCCAGCAGATGATGAGAGATAATTACGTGAATAAAACCATGACAGATGATCTCAACTTGAAATCTAAACGAGTAGTGAATGTAGCGGATCCTAGAGATATGACCAATGTCGCCACTAAAAGATATGCAGGCGACGCTCACATGAGATTCAGTAAACATCTGAGAGATTGCTACGTTCCTAAGGTGATGCAGACTGAACTGAACGAGAATTCTAACAAGATAATCAACGTGTCCATTCCCACAAAACCCAACGATGTGACGACCAAAAAATATGTAGACTTGGAAGTGAGAAAGAATAATATGAACGAGTTAGAAATAAAATCGGATCGGGATGCGGGATACAACAAGATATTGAATCTATCTGTGATCGACTATGATGACGGTTGTCAATAAAGGTTATGTTGATTCTGCCATACTGGATTCTCAATCCTATCTGGAATCTAAAGTCGGAGAATTGTACATAAACAAAAAATCTGGAATAACTATGGAAGCCGGCATCGACATGGATGGTTACAATCTATTCAGTCTCAACGACGAACTGGAATTCGTTTCCAGCATGATCAGCAGACAGTACTTGAACGACAATACCGCCTGGAGAAAGGGCGATATCATGGAAGGCAAATTGGACATGGGGGACATGCACTCACAAATCTACCACATCCCAACCACATGTTGGATGCCTGCACTCTCACTCTGATGTCCGTCGTGGAAAGGATAAAATACGCCAGACAATTAATCACCATCTGGGCCGAGGAGAGCGGTGCATTAGATGCGGAAGAAGCCGAATGGTCCTTCAGAAACGGAGGTAATGGACAGCTGCATGGTCTGATAGGATATCCCATGCCAGTGGGAGGCAAAATCATTCGAATGAGTCTGACTTCTATGGACTTGAGCAATACAGCAGTCGTCAATCTCGTGGTGAATGGTGTGGAATGCGGCATCAGGTACAGAGTCGAAAAGAAGGAACAACACTCGAACACTAGTGTCTTCAGTACGCCTCTCAAGGTGCAGATGTGGGGCAGGATTAATTTCAAGATGAAAACCGATAATCCCGAGGATGCCACTTCAGTAGTCTCTCTATTGATCGAACTCGATCCTCTGAACAAACAGTAAACAAATGTGTGATGTGACAAATGTGTGATTTGTGATGTAGAGAGGACAACTCCAATTATATATTTTATTTTCTTTTTGTATTTTTTATACAACAAACATGTACTTTTCCACCCATCTGTAATTGCAATTTATACAGTTAGCAAATACCGTGGTAGGTTCGTCACCCGATCTAGTTTGTTGAGATTGAATTGATATCTGACGATTCTTAAATTTTTTACAGATTAAAATCGTATCTTTAAAAAGTTCTTCTTTGGACGATTTTATGAGATTGAATTCTTCCTTTTGCCTCAAACGATAATTATACAAATCTTGACTATTCCATCCCATCTCAGTTCCACTTTCTTTGCATTCGATTCGAATCCACTCTTTCAAATGTTTCATTTTTATATTGTATGAAGAAAAACGATGCTTTGTAAATGAATTATTGTGAGATTTTAAGGATTTTATTGAACTTTTCATAGAAAGTTTTTCTTTTTTTTTTTTTTTTATTTCATAAATAAATATATAAAAGAATGAAAAAAAATCCAACAATTTATGAAACGATTGTCTTGCTTCTTCCTTACCTTTTTCCGCGAGAGAATCCTTCAATTCTCTCTTGATGATCTGATGACTCTTAACTCTTATCTTCGCTTTCATGACTTCGTATTTTTGTTTTTCGTTCAATATGTCGATGTATTTGCCGTTCGAAATCCTACCATCTTTCAATGCCATGGAGATCTTATCCGACACTGTGTCGATCTTTGCATTGGCTAAAAAGCCTATGTTTTCATGTTTTTTAGCCTTCACAGATAATTTCTTAGCGAGGAATTTTCCGATCGTACTGGCAAATCTGGCAGTCAAAGCCAATCCTTCTACGGCGAACATGACCAGAAGAGCAATGATGGCGGTCGACAATAGACTTATTCTGGCAATGTTCAATCCCATAGAGACTGTGATGAGAGTCAAATTCACACCACTCATGAATTTCTCGAATCTCGAATATTTCTTATTGAGTGAATGATGAGAATCTCTCTCTCGCATCAGATACAATTGAATTATATTGATTTGTTCAATTCAATACTTCTGTCCCACATTGTCGCTACTTTCTGGTGGTGGTAGAAGAGGTGCTGTGGGCTCGATGCTCGACTTCTCTAATGACAGGTAGATGTCTTTACTTTGAAGTTTCATTTTCATTTTATTCTATTTATTTATATCTATTATTATTTATTTTATGTATTTTTGTTTATTTTCACCTCTTATTAATTAACGAACATTTTTTTAGTGGTTTCTTTCCTTCAACAAGGAATTCACAAAAACGTGATTCCCATCGGAACATTTTTTTAGTGGTGGTAATCTCCCCTTTTCCAACAAATACTCCAGAACGTGTCCTCTGTCTTCGGTGGTGAGACATCGATGCGCTAATTTCAACTCTTCCGATTTTGTAGGCTCCAGGTTCTCCAACTCAAGACACACATTGTCTCCAACATTCGATCACATTGTTGTGTCGTACGCATTCCAATGTGGACATGAAATACATAGTGATGATGTCTTCCCATTCCATCGTGAGACACGAATGATTAATGTGGTTAAATTCTCTCTCCTCTCAACAGCCGAGGCATCTTTTGTTCAAAATGTGAGAAAGTTGTTCATTCACACAGATGGCGTAAGCTCTACACAGTGCCCTTCGAAGAAACCAAGCTCTCGATGCCATGGAATCATTCGTTTTACTCATAATTATATAAAAACAAAAAAGTTTTTCAAGTCCTAAAAAAAATTATTTTTTATAATTTTTTTATATTCTTCTTATTTTTTTTCTATTATTTATTTTTCTTTCTTTATATATAGTACACATTCTATTCATCTCATCATCAACCGAATGAACAAATTCTTTTCGTTTATTACAATTGCGCATATTTTTATTCAATTTTTTCGAAAGAAGGATTTTATGCCTTTTGGGTTTCGATAAAACCATCATTTTTTCATCGTCGTCATCATCAGAAAGATACGGGACATAATGCCTAATGATTTCTATCCTTTTAGAAAATTTGCTCCACGGTCTATTTGACATGAACGAGTGTAATCTGCGAATAAATTTGACACACTGGCGAATGGATTTTTTTCAATATTTTCATCACCACCACCATTAACTACGTATTTCATGCAAATAAACATGTAATAAATTTCCTCATAATTGTAACATTTTACAAATTCCAATTTGTATTTTAAACAATCTAGGACATCTATAATCATGCGATACCCTTATAAGACACATTTATTTATTTTTCGTTCCAACACATTTCGATATTTTCGAAATAGCTTCGATTTAGGGATATGAATAACAATATTAATGAAAACAATGTTACGCACATGTTTAAACAGGCGTCGTATACTATTTCTTCCAATTGAATTCTTTCTAATGCATACTCATGTAAATGTTTAGAAAAAGCTAGAAGCTTTTCGTAAAACGAATGTTGTTTTGTTAACAAACACGTTTTTCAAATTATATTTATTATTATTTTTTTTATTTACTTGATATTTTTATTTTATAAGATCATACCCAAAATGGGTATATTCTTAAACGGCGATTTTATGACCAAACAACAAACCTTCACCGATCGGTTCCACATTCTCTCCAGTCTTCAGATAGAGACCATCTCTGCAGAAAGCATTTCTGCCTTTTCTCGTGGGTCCTAGATACAATCCTTTACTTTCGATGTCTATGCGACACATGGCTCCTCCCTTCTTCAAAAACAGTCTGTTCCCCCTCTTCTTCAAAAAAATCCTCCACCAATTAATTTGTCAACTCCCGAACTAGCGAATCCCGAGAGAGCTCCCATGCCCAGAGCTGGCAACACCGTCTTCGCAAGAATGGGTATTGCTTTGGTGGTGGGTCCAGCCAATAGCGGTAAGAAATCGCCTTTCATTCTCAGATTGTGTCTCAATTGAGTGGGACTCAGTCTCACCATCGTACCCGTTCGATTACAAATCACTTTCTCCATCCTTTTAATTTCAGTTTTAGTCCAGGCGATCCGATCGCTACCGCCACTCGCCAGATCTTCGTAAGTGAATTTAAATCTAATGGCTTCACCTCGATGACTCAATGCTCTGCGAAGTTTAGCTTTCTGTCCTTCCGATATGTTCATGTTTTTAATGATGTATTGAGTCATATTTGTTATTTTTTCACTGGATTATATATATATATATTTTTAAATTAGGAATATTATGGGGTTTTTTTATTATTATAAATATTATAAGTTTGTTTTTTTTTAATTTTTTTTTATTTCTTATATAAATATATAAAAAAATTAAAAATACAAAAAAAAATTGTTTTTGTTGGTTTTTTCAAATTATATTTATTTATTTTTTTATTTATTTGATATATTTTTTTTCAGATCTCTCTGATGTGAAATCGTATAGTCACTCTCTCTCCACAAAGATCTAACAGATTGCCATTCTGATCTGTCAACGTGGTTTTGATGCTATACAATGTGTCCAGAATCCCAGGTAAATAGACGAGATTTTGAGGTCACTCCACGATCTTATAACCTGGAGAAACATCCAGAAAGACTGAGTAGAATGTAGGCTGAGCGATACTGTCAACGTAACTTTCCGAGATCACATTGACATTCACTAAAATGCTATTGACTGCGAGAATGTCAACCATATTTTTGGATGGAACGTGACCTTGATACATCTTTCGATCAAATCCCAACATCTCACCGATCGAATCTTCCGCACTAAAATTCACTCGATAATTATCGTCTAATATCGTCTGTAGAGTACTCGTATTGGGAGTGAATCTTATCATATTTCCTCCGTGACCATCGGTTTTCAGTCTTGTCTGGATGTGATGGTTCCAATCGTCTATGTTGTAACTCCCTTTGAGACTTTGAATCTCGAACCAATCCACTCCATTGGAATACTTGAACGCGTTATTCTTTTCCGTGACATTTGGAAACGAATAGTAAGTCTCGAGATTAACCAATGCCATCTCGTATCTCTTTTTCTTCTTCAATTCGATGGAAGGTTAGAATTTTCTCGAGAATCAAGTTGTGTCGTGACTCACTATGATTTGAATGGACTGTTTAACAGCCATATTCTTGACTATCTGTTCTAATAGGTGATGTTCTGACATTTTTTTTAATTATTATTTATTAATTATATATTTTTTTCTATATATTTAATTTTTTTTATTTTTATTTTCTTCTCTATTATTATCGTCGAGAATATAAAAAAAAATCGTTGAATCCGCTTTGATATTTTCCGTTGTTCAATTCACTAGTCAAATCGATCACCACAAACTTGTGAAGTCCTTTGCCCCACAACTTCTTACGAAATCTCCTGAATTCTTCCCTGCTCATGTCGTTGGCCTCTTGATCTCCATAGATGTGATTGAGATTCTTGAGATCCTGATAAAAGAGACACAGAAAATTAGCATTTTCCCTTATCGTCTGTCTGGGCAGTCGAAAATAATTCTGAGACAGATAGAAACAATCCACGTTGCTGTGATATCCTCGAACATAATATGATTCACATCAATTCTGTCTCTCCAACAGCAGATCGTGGAAGATCATGAGATTCTTGTTCTCTGAGTTCAACTGTCTGGGATCAGGAATGTCGTTGGCATTCTCATAAAATAGACATTCCACATTCGAACACTCAATGTTTCTCCTAGTCAATTCTCTCGACGCTCCTTCCAATATATTCGAAGTCTTGTGTCCTTCGAATTCATCATGATTGTCAAAGATTTTCGTCATGACATCCTTGGGTAATTTATGCATCATGCACTCTCGAAGCAATCTGTATTCCGGTTGAAAGAGACTCTTGCCAAAAATGAATAATCTGTTGTAATCCAACCAGCCGGGTCGCAACAGTAGATTCATCAAGAGATTGGTCTTTCCGCAATTCGATTTTCCCACTATCAGACCTCTTATGCTCTTGGGGAAGAACTCGTCATTCGACCTCTTGGTCATCATGTCATTCCAAGACATGTCTTTGATATCCATTTTTTTTCTCCAGTTTTTTTTTACTATGTTTTTAATTATGTTTTTTTTTTATTTTTAATTTCTATTTTTTCTATATATATATATATATAAAAGTTTTTTTTATTTATAAATCACTTTCATTCCCGATCCTTTCATCATTTTAGCTAAGTCCTGTATCAGCACGACATCATCATAGAAGTCATTCCAACTTTTTGGTTTGATTCTCGATCGTTTGGCAGGTTGTGGAGTTATCAATTTATTAATCAATGCGTCGGCTCCTTTCTTGCTGGCTTCTGAAGCAATTCTACCGCTTGCTTTGGTCGCACCTTTCTTACTGGCGTCGATGGCCATCTTCTTTCCGATTTTGAGAGTGCTCAATGCGATCTCTTTCACAGTGTCACTGGTGAATTTATGAGTTAAAACCCGCATCATTGAATCCACGATGCCCGATACACTGTAAACATAAGATCTAGCATATCCCCTATTATTTATCACTAACATTTTTTTTAAGAATTCGTTTTTTTTTTTAATTATTTTTTTGAATATATATATATTTTTTTTATTTACTTAATATTTTTTTTATTCTCTTCTCTCTTACTATTTTATTATTTCAAACAATTCATTAACTTTTGATAATCCTTCTTAGTCAAGAACTTCTGCCTCAAAAATTCGTCACACACGCTCACTATCTTGTTATCCACTCTGGTGTTACCGGCTTCTCTGCTAGCCATCAACAATCTCAATCTCTCCGAAAGGGCACGGGCATCGTGCAGAAGAAATATTGTGTCAGTCGTCATTCCCTTTCCAGTCGTCGATTTCACAAAATACTTGTTCGCCTTCCATATGGGTTCCACCACGTGTTTCCACTTGTAACCTCTCCTATCCTTCGGTGTCGTTTCTCTGGGACCGTTGTTCTTCTTCATGGCATGAGTCTCGACCAGAATGTCTCCACAATTATTCAAATCCTCTTGGGTGTAATCGCCGGGTCTCTTGTGAGAGAGCAGAGTATCTAATCCGACGGTCAATTGGTACCTGTACGGACCGACGATCAAATAGGTCGACTTCATCAAGCCATACTTCCGTGTCACCCACAAACTCTTTTTTGCCTTCTTGACGAACTCCGTAAATCGTATCTTTTTCTCTGCCATTGTCAGATCTGATGCAAATGACGCTACTCACATCGGTCTTGATTCTCTCCAGAGTGTACTCGGACAAACTTCTCAGCATAAAACTACCAATGCTACTTGGATCAGTTTCGATTCTCTCCAGAGTTCTCAACGCAAAACTACCGGGAATAGAACCCGTCCTCAGAGAACCTTCTTTTATGGGTCTCAGTTCCCTGACGATCTCTTTCCTCACTCGTTCCTGAACCTCGGTGATGGGTCTGAACAACTTAGTCACCTCTCGTCTCAATCCCATCTCTCCCAATCATCTGGCTCTGCCCCATGTAGACAAGTGGGGTTAAGTGCCTTGCCCAAGGATACAACGTGGGAGTCTGAATTGATATCTCAGACAGTCACCCATCCGAGAACTAACCGGGCTCGACGTGAAAATGTTCTCCTTGCTCCATATTAATTCGCGAACCTGCTCGTCCTTTCGATTCTAATCTCCTATGTGTAGAAACATTGTTTTTATTTATTTATTTTATTTTATTTTTTTTCTTTAATGAAAAACAGTTATATTTTTGTATTCTTTTTTTTTTTAAATGTTGTTATATATATATATATTTTTTATTTTTTATTTTTTAAACAATCAATTTTTTTTCGTCACTCGTCTCACAACTCATCATAATATATATTACACAAATTTTTTTTCAATCGTGATGATTATTTTCGCAATCCACTCATCGATGCCTTTTAATTTGATAGGTCACGTGACTAAGCTGACCTATATTTATTTTTTTTTTTTTTCACAGTGCCGGTTCGAGCCCACTTCGCATCTTTTTTAGACTCGAACGAGCGATATCTCTCTCCTTGCCAAAAAAACTCATATGTCATCGCCGGCAGATTCGGGCACACCAAATAAAATTCGCCGCTCGATTCGGACTCTGTTTTTACCGTGGAAACCGCATTGGATCGCTCGTCTTCCATCCCTGGAGGCACTGGATTTTTTTTAAAAATTTGTCAATGGGAATCTCAGTGTTAATCATGTCGCCATCACAATCGTGCAAAATATGTAATATCCAAGCCGAAAAAATTCATCTAAATTGCGTGGCCATGTTACCTCTGCGAAAAGGTGAGTTTTTCCCAAGAAACATGGTTGTCAAAAGTTACGAGCACACCTAAAAGTGAATTTTTGAATCGGTGAATTTTTCGAGTTTTTAATAAATTCTGTTCAAATTTTAGTTGGACTCACGTTGATCGTCTACCGCCACCACTGTAAAAACCGGGAGAAAATGACGATGTGAACGCGCACGTGTCACATCGTACAAGTCCTTGGATTTCGACCGTGACGAACGCAATTTGCCGAAAAAAACTAAGTTTTTTGGTGAGGTAAGATTCTCGCACAAAATTTGGTGTGCTCCGATCAGCGTTTTCACACTACTTGGGTTTTGAAACAAAGCAGCTATACTTGCCCGAAAATGCAGACAATACTTGCCCGAAAATGCACACTATACTTACCCGAAAAACACTACAGCACCCTCGGGAAGAGGTAGCACCTTTGTGAGAGGAACCCCTCTCGCTCCAGATGGTCCTCACCCGAGGGTCCAGTCAACGACCTACACAAAGTCATCCCAACACTACTGACCATCCATCCTGGAACACCTGCCGAGTACGCAAGCCCTTTTCTCCTTTAACATGCCCTGTCATGTAGCTACCAAATAGTATACAGTCACAGAGGGTCGAAAGGGGCTTGCCACACAGCGTCCCTGCACGCCTTCGGTGTGTGAAAACCATTCGTTCATTCAACAAACATAGACTTAGACTAGACTGTAGAATCACAGGCTTTTCCTGGCGTTCAAAAACATTAAGACCTTTGAATGAATTGTACAAAATTTCAGCCCCATCTCTCTGAGAATGTCGGAAAGAATGGCACAGGAAAAAATGGCACACTTTTTGACACCCTAGGAAAAAAATGGCACGCATGGGAGAAAAAAGTGGCACAGGAAAAAATGGGTCCAGGACATTTTCCCCTAGGACATTTTCCCCTAGGACATTTCCCACTAGGACATTATCCCCTAGGGCATTTTCCCCCAGGACATTTTCCCCTAATTATTGATCCACGGACTTTTTCCCCTAGACTGATTACTCCTAGATTTTTCACCCAGGACTTGTTTTTAGATTTTTTTTTAATTTCTCATGGAATAAAACAGAAAAAAAAATGGAAGAAAAAAAATATATATGTAATTAAGGTTTCATGTAATAGTTTATTCTTTTTAAAATAGCTAGCACAAGATAATAATATACATGTAGCAAGTAGCACAAATAAAACTATGATAAATCAAACAACGATAGTACAGCTAAGAATAAATTTACAAGACGACTTAGATGAGAACACCCTTGGTGCAAGTCCGTAATATAATTTTATGGATTTGTACAGCCTCCATACATGAAAGAAGTACAAACCCATAAAATTATATTACGAGTTGCATCCATATATTATCATTGTGTCCCATCCCTCTCTCTTTCTCCCTCCCCTCTGTGTTTCTTCTCCTTGGTGCTTATAGTACCATTAATGTCTTCATCCCACAATATATCAAAGCACATATCATCCAGCTCACTGTTTATACAGCAATAGAACTTGATATTGTTATGCCATACAGCACACTGTGTGTGACAGATCGACTAGCTTACTGTTTATACAGTAATTCAACTTGATATTGTATGAATTATCTATGCCTATTTTATTTTTATTTAGTACTTTGAAAATAGTGTGACATTAAATGGAACAAATTCTTTCTTTTTCTTTTAATAAAATCTTGAAATTCAATTTTTTTTGTTTGGGGAAAATGTCCACTCTTTTCTTCCTAACTAGGGGAAAATGTCCACCCTCTCATTTGAAATTAGGGAAAATACCCTGGGTGACACGTTTTTTTAGGGGAAAATGTCCTAGGGGAAAATGTCCGGAACCCGGAAAAAATGGCACACTTCCCAAATCACCTAGGAAAAAATGGCACAATTGGTAGGAGAAAATGGTACATTCCATTTAAATATAAAAACACAAAATTAACAACTTTTTTATTTCTGGAAGAAAGATGTGAAACAATAGCACAAAATAGCACAAATGTAATCCATCATCAAAGCACATGTTTTTGTGGGTTTTAAAACAAAGCACTAATACATATTTGCTAATTTACCTCAGTTCAGAAATTTACATATTTACAAGTTTTTGGTAGTTTCCAAGAAATGATGTCAGGAGTTGGAACCCTTTTAATTGAATAGCCACATTGCCATCGAAAATTATTCAATTAACGGGAGTATTCAATTAACAGGGATTGTGTCACTTTCCTGTATTTTGGAGATAAACTTGACATTTATTCTATTATATCTTGTTTGACAGAGCTCCATGAGCTCTGTCAAACAAGATATAATAGATTAAATGCCTGTATTGGATGTACTGAGGCCAAATAGGTAAAAAACAAAGGAAAACTGGGAGGAGTCAGGGCAATTTCTCGACAGGTCACAAGATTTTTTATTCAATTAACAGGAGTTTACACTATAACCTATATTCAATTAATAATAAATAACAGCAATTGTGTTGCACAATCATTTAAGCTTCCATACAAGCCCACTCAAACCCTAAGCTTAAGGTACCATATGGCAGTGTTTATAAAACAATATTTATTATTTTTAAAAGAATATTCTGGAACAAATACTTATACGGCTTTCATACCCAGCTTAATATTACACTTTTCTTTGAAAAAACAAATAAATAATGATAAGGTGTGCCATTTTTTCCTAGGTAACTGTAGAAGTATGCCATTTTTTCCTGTGCCATTTTTTCTTCCCCCTCAAAAAACAGCATTTTTGGTGCGCCATTTTTTCCTAGTAAGTCAAAAAAGTGTGCCATTTTTTCAGAGGACCCTCTTTGAACATGTAGGTGTGCATACCGGTATTGTTCTGGTTGAAGGATTAACACAACGTTAAATGGAAAATCCATCCAACACATGCATAAAATCACTTGATTCTAAAGGGGATAGCCCAGCACCTTTGGATACTACTTTGTCACTCCACTATGAACGCGCAGTACAGTGATGTAACATATGTTAACCCATGATTTGTCAGTTATGAGATCTCGGATTTAAAAAATTACCACGTTTGGCGGCCATTTTTTGTGGTTAAAATCGTAATTTCTTTTGCATGTATGATAATGATACATTACATTCTTATTATTCAGTCCATTACTGAGGTTCTGCTAATCACAGGGCCGATATGGTAGGCCGAATTTGGGCAGAAAAAAATATTTTTTTATTTATTGTTTGTTACTAGTTGGTTATGGAAAAGTGTATTATGACAAATCTGTGAAAATTCCAGGTCATTAGCCCATTCGGGCCAGCAGATATTGGTCAATGAAAATTTGGGCGTTTTCCCCCCGTTTGGTGAGCATTTTGGACACATTGTGGATCAAATCAAAACTTTTTATTTTTTTTTTTTTTTTTTTTATTTTCCATTTATGATGATACATTACATTCTAACTATTCAGTCCATTACTGGTGTTCTGCTGATTTATAGTGCCGAGATTGTAGGCCAAAAAGTCAGATTTTTAGGCCCATTTTTCAAATTTTGGACAATTTTGGCAGAAAAAATAATTTTGGTAAACTTTTGTTTCCAGATGGTTATGGACAAGTGTATTTGTTACAAATCTATGAAAATTTTAGAAATCAAAAAACAATATATATTTCCAAATAAAAAGTATAAAAACATCAAACTTTGACAGAAAAAATGTTCTGAGGTGAGAAGACTCGGCCCTCTAAATGTACCGAAGTGAGAAGACTCGGTCTTTTTTGGTCGAATCTTCTCGACCGAATCTTCACGAGAAAAACCTTCCCGTACCCAGAAATTTCCCCAAAATGGCTGAAAAATTAGAAGCTTTGGAACAACAATTAGAAATGTTTATTGAAAACACAAGGCAGCTCGGCATTTTAGTAAACGATTTTCAGCCACAAAGCCAGAATGTTTTACATCAAAAATTGTTAGTTTTTTGTATAACATGAGACAACATGTTGTTGTTAATTCTTCCAGTTCCCTATTTTCGTACTAAATCTAATTACCGCAGCGGGTATGAAAAAACGTGTTTTATTACCCAAGTGGTACAATATTACACTGCCCAAATCGGTTCTTGGATTCTATGAGCAATCAGAGGATTCTCTATTGATGCTTGTAAGTTTCTATGTTGAAATCGCGACATTTCCTCCCATCAGACATCAGATACACTACAGTCGCAGAGCAGATTTTCATTACGTGCACACTCCAGTCTCCATATAAAACCGCACTTCGCGTACCCCACGTTTTGTGTAGAAAAGTGGGGTACCCAAGTGTGGTTAGAAGAGAAGCATTACATAATCAATTAGTGCTCGACGAGAAATTTCTTCCAGCGTCTGAACCTGATTAGCAATATTAGTCTTCAGTCAGCAAATTTCTAAAACCTGCATTTCATAAAATAATGTAATGACATAAAAATACCATATCTGTCTTTTCCAGATCATTGTACCCTGGAATAATGTCCAATTTTAAACAATTCGCCCAGTATTTTTCGAGATCTTGTTACTTGTTTCCGTATTAAAACAAAATGTTTTGCCGATATGTCATTTGGATCCCCCACCCCCCCACGCCCTGTATAATTAAAGGTAAGTTTGCCGCCATCGAACATGATCTTGCCCACCTTCATTCTCGAAACAGTTCGTCGAGACATTTTTAAAAAAAATTACCAAATAGAGGAAGTATTTTAAAATAAGACATATTCTGTGCATTGTTATGTTTTTTAGAATAATAATGTGACAATCTTGGTGATAAATCCTGTCTTTACGAAGTGCGGCCCCTGTTTTTCAGACTCGGGATCATTACGAACCCAGCATATGATTTAATATCATTGCAGATAAGCTGCTTCACGTTTACCTCAGTAATTATTTTTGACGAACTAAATTGAGAATGGAACAGAATTAATAAATAAATCCATCTACTCCTTCCGGTCATTTTCGTAACAACTCGGGTGGATTTTTCAAATTAAGTTCAGTCTTGGGAATCATGAAATTTTAGAAGCAATGGATGGACGAATCGGGGCCTACGGTAAAAAATTTTATAGCTTAGTATAGCAAGTGGATTGATACTAAGACACCCACAATGGGATTTTCTTGTCAACTTCCAATATCTGAAGAAAGGCATGAAAAATTGGTGGCATCACTGGGGGCTGGGAGGAGGGGGGGGGGGGGGTAGGCATTTGCCCCTTAAACGTAGATTTTGCCCACATTTGTTTCCCACGTCCATAACACACACACACTCTCTTTCGCCGGGTTGAATAAGATGTCACGACGGTGTTCTCATGACCATAAACTCAAGTAATGTATTCCTGGGTGGCATCATTTCATTCCCGTGGGGACACACTTCATCGATCGGAATGGTCCCGAGTTGAATTTTGATACTGTGTTTTAAAGTAGCTCCGGGAAAAAGATAAGAGAAGCACGGACCGATTTTACCCGAATTGGATCTGATCCGTGTTTTGAAGATAATCTCCCCCGTGCCTGGGGTTAAATAGCGGGTGTCAGATAGAATAAAAAATGCGTTTTAATTTAACATTTGGGCGGATTATGATGTTATATCCCGGGAGCAGATAAATTGCCAGTATGTTCAAAAAGAAAAATGTGTAGTTATCTGTACCCATCCGTTTCGGTTGAGAATCAGAATGTTTTTTTCAACAACAATGACCTCGATTGAGCGAGTTCAGACTATTTTATATCATGTAAATCCAATAGATGGAAGAGCCACACTGCTTCACGGGATCATCAAAATTAGCATTTTTTCAAGATTTATTAGAACACAAAATGTGAATTATTGGACCGATTTTCACATTTAAAGTATTTTTTTGATATAGAAAATTCCCCCCCAAAATATTTCAGGCACAGAAAAAGGATTTAGTGAAGAGAACTTATTATGTAAATTGCGAGGTGTTTTCCCAATCAACACTGATTAGTGAGTAAATACCTGCTGTTATATAATCATACATATCACACTCAGTCGATATTGGGATAATTTTTTTATATGGAGTGTACACGTAATGTGGGTTAGTCCAAACATGGCCTGAAAGTCCGTAATATATTTTTTTGTTTTGGTACGTCCTTTACAGACTTTCAGGCTATGTTTGGTCTAATTTGGGGTCACCGGAGTAAGATGGAGGGGTACATGTATGTATCAACCCCTTTGCACTTATCAAGTAGCGGCCACAAGTGGGGTTATCGACTGAAGCTTAGTTCATCTGAGGGAGACGTAAGATGGTAAGTTGTATTTTAAGCAGGAAAATAGGCTGTACAAACCTTGAGGGGTCTGGAAGAATGTCTATCTTGTGGACAATCAGGTGGATTTTTAACCAATTTGTAGGCATGATTTGGGGAATTTTAGATGATATGTTGGAAGAGAAATATATTGGGAATGAAATCAATTCAAGTTTGGCTCTGAGAATTTGGTAAAAATATGCACAATTTAGACGTTGGTCGGTATGGTACTCTTATGTTCCAAATAAACATACATGTATGTTTATTAATTTTAGGGAATTTTTCCACCCTGTTTGTTCAGCGATCTGAACGTAGTGGCTACCCCTCTACATTCAGATTACTCCCATTCAAATCTATTGTAAAATTCCCCATCAAGTTTTAATGGGAACTCAAAACTCGAAAGTAGGAACATATATCAAGCTTTTGCCCTTAAATTGATCCAAACTATGTATTATCCTTTATTTAATGTGATTTGAACACTGCAAAGCATGAACCATCGCTTTTTGTATCATCCATGTTTTTTGTGCAACCCAGGGTTCCTGCCGAAACGAATATCGATGCTGAAACAGTAACTCCTAATAAAATGCCCCTGCACAATGATCATAATCGACCTCCTCTGCGAATGCGATCGTATTTCCGTTTCCACATCGATATTTTCTTAGGTACAACTCTTGTGTTTTTATTTTAGAGCCGGGACAGGCAAAAAGTCACATGGGCGACAATGAAGAGATTGTTGACGCTTCTCCCGTGTTCATATCTTGATAAATACAGGCTAACATATAGCTTGTATCAATTTACTCTGCACAAATGTAAGGAAATACGTGTTCTATCGAATGCAGCTGGTGATAAGGGTGAAAGCTTGATATATGTTCCTATTTTCGAGTTTTAAGTTCCCATTAAAACTTGATGGCGAATTTTACCACAGATTTGAATGAGAGGAATCTGAAGATAGAGGGGTAGCCACTACGTTCAGAACTTCAGATCGCTGAACTACCACCCTGTATGCACCTTATTTGAGTCTGTATGTTTATTAAATTTGCCCTTCCAACAGGGAAGAGATCTTCAAATTAGTAAATCTTCACTAGATTGTGTGATAGTCTTTTGTTTAGCACAGTGTATTCATTTTTGTAATCATGATGCCTAAATGCCTATTAGTTTACTTGAATAAACCTAACTGCAATACTGGAAAATAAGATGGCTTTTAGATAAAATTAACTAGCATTACTCCCCCACCCCGTCAATGGATCTCCACCCTGTACTATTATTTGGGTCTGTACTTTTATTTAATTTTGATAAATGTTCCACCCTGTACTTTTATTCCCCCCTGTACTTTTATTTGGAACAAAGAGTACACCCAAAAAAGTGGTCCAGCAGATTCTCTGTGACCTGTATGTACTTTAGGGACTTCCTGATAACGTTGTGCAATGTTCTGATTTGCATAAAAAATGGCAAAAATATGCCTTTCTCAAACATCTCTTATTCATTTATTTTTAAATATTTGCACCAGAAAAAAAGGTGTTGGTTTTTCATGTGTTCACCTTCCACCCAAAAGTAATCGCGCAACATTGATACGCAAATTATTTAAAAAGAATGACAATGTTAAAGTTGGAAAAAATGCTTTTTTTCGAGTAAAAAAAATCTTTGTAACTTTTTTTCAACCGTTTCCAAAGATCTGTTGACTGGGAGATATTCTTCATAGGAAAACATGAGTACCATCATTTTAAAGATCATATTCTCACCTTTACAATGGTCCATGATACTTTGGAATTTTTCAGTTAGGTCATCATTTATTTTTCGAAGGAAACCCTGGTCGCGCATAACTTTTTAACCCATAAATGGATGCAGACATTTGCATATTTAAATAGAGGAGATTCCAATCTATCAAAAATACTGGGTGTCCATTGGCTAATGATAGGACCTTCCAGTCGATGACTTGTCAAAAAACGGTGACAAAAATAAACTGCATTCCAAGAAGTCTGCTCCACGAGAGCACATAATTTTATAAACACATGCATGTTGCATCATTTGCCTCTGCAAATTCTAATTTGCACTCTCATAATGGAAATTAATCCACCGCTGAAATAATTTGGCTGGCAATTCACCATAATTTCAAGTAAAACACTCCAAAAAGTTATCAAAACACATTTATTTGAGTGTCTTGCTTGTTGGTTGAAAGCTCCGCTCATATTCTTGAAATTTCCAGCAGGCCGTCTGTGTTTTCTGGATTTCGAATTTCGTGCACATATCAGGAGGCTTTCAAGCTTCAATTTCAACAGAATATTTTAGGACCAGCACCCTTTTCTTTGCGAAACACGCTTAATGATTATCATTGAAATAACAGAGTTTAATTTAAAATGTGGAATTGTAAAAAATAACAGTAAAAAAAAAACCCAAAACATGTCATCAGTGACAAACGTGATGTCTGCAGACAACAAATTCATTTTCGATGACAAACATGAACATGTGTTTTAACCTTTGAGCTAAATTCAGCTAATGGCCCTATTTTCTCTCCAATCTTCATTAATTACATATCATAATTTTAAAGTAAATTACCTTTGTTGTCCAACACTGTCACTGATACAGTACAGTTGCCGTGGGCAGTCACTTTTCCACATGTCCACAGTGGGTGCCCACTGATTTTCCACAGAAATAAGTTTGATACCAATTTCTGTGGACTTCTGTGGGCATGTAGTTCTGTGGGCAAAAGCCTGTGGACTTCTGTGGAAAAGATTACTGAACGATGATAATGCCGGACGGCAGTGTCCACATAATTAATCCGAAACATGTCTACCCACAGAAATGTAACTGGAAGTAATTTTTAACACGTCTTGATAGAATATGACTCTGATTAAGAATAATATTTTCTCGCGTTATGGCAGTTTAGTGGGAAAGTGTTGTCTTTGAATATTCAAATAAATGGGTTGCTGATTTGTACCAATGGGAAGGGGTGGTGGTGTCACGTGCTTGACAAGGTTTTGTTGCAGGGTTTTTTTCATCAGTTCAAGCGATTCTTTCATGACGCTGACATCTCTTGTTTTAAAATTATTAGTATATTGCTAGCCTTAATAATCACTGGCTTAGTGTCGCGCCTCTTGTAAAAAAAAAAAGAAAAAAAAAGTGAACTTCCGACACTTCATAGTTACGATGGCAGTGCATCATGTATGTACAGCTTCGGATAACAGGTTTCCTTAGGCCCCTGATATCAAAGATATATAAAATAGAAATAAACATACAGGGGTATCTATGGTTTTTCCTGGGCGGCCACGTAACGCTACATTTCCTGTTGTATGATTTGGATCATTTTGGCACAGTATTTCCATTATGTCAAAATAAATTTGAGAGCGTCACTCAATGTCGCCATCGCTTGTCGGCAAGCTGCTGTGTTATGTGTTATTTATTTGGGAGGGGCACAGACTATTTATTTCTTCATCATTTCAATTTGCAAGCACAGGTATGTGGTCATTTTTGTATTTACAAAAAGGAAAAAATTGATAACTTGTTAAAATTACGTCACATCTTCTCAATCTGAAAAGTGAATAGCACAACCCACACTGTGAAAACAAGACATACAGTGACAAACCCATGTCGATTGCGAACGAGTGCTTTGAAAAACATGTGTACGAAATGAAAAAAATATTTGCAAATAAAAGAGTGCACCTGCGAATATCGCTGATATGCAATTATGTATTGATATGATCTTTCTGTTAAATCGAATCTGATTTTCGATCGACTGTTCAACAATTCATTCGCTTTCGTTGAAAACTCTAAGCTCGGGCAGGAAGGGGAACATTCGGCTTCTAGAATTTTCGGCCTGGAAATATTTTGACAAAGGAACATCAGCCCGGGGTAATTAGCGCCAAGTACTCAGGCCAATTTATTTTATTTATTTGTGTTTAATGTCATATATTTATGCAGAAAGGGGCTAATCATGACACACCCCCAGGCCTTGAACCTTTTTTTTAATTCTGATTGTTCAGCGTACAATACAAATGCATCGTCAAATTAATTTCGTTTTTTTTTAACCTGGCCCTATCCATAAATTACTTCAGAATTATTCACTAAAAAGTGCAATATGAAAGTTGCCCTTTTTAGTGGATAATTTCGGAGTAATTCTGATAGTTTAGCGTACAATAAAAATGCATCGTCAAATTAATTTCGTTTTTTTAACCTAACCCAAGCGATAAATTACTTCGGAATTATTCACTAAAAAGTGTAATATGAAAGTCGCCCTATTTAGTGGATAATTTCTGAGTAATTCTGATTGTCCAGCGTACAATAAAAATGCATCGTCAAATTAATTTCGTTTTTTTTAACCTGGCCCTATCGATAAATTACAATGTATATTTTTAATTGTTAAAGTGAAAGAATGAAAAAATATAAACCAAACATTTTTATTCTCTTGGTTGTTATTATTTTTCTGCCAGATTGTTTGTTATTCATCAATGATTAAATTAATTAACTTGATTGACTTATGTTGATCGACAATTAATGCTGCTCTTGTGTTTATGATTTATGACCTGCTATAATCCTTCTGGAGTAGTTTTACAGAAGTTAGTGGCATGTGTATGCTATATACAGCAGCGTTTGAAAGGATTAAAAACTTCAAACGACTTGTGTTCACGAGACTAATGGATCTATCTTGTCTGACGCAGACCACCACTGGGGCTAACTTTTATTAATATCCACGGGGAGTAGGATTAAAAACCAACATCAGGTATTGGTAAGTGAATACTCGAGAGGTGTTTCCCCCACCTGTAATGGACCGACCCCCGTGGGGATCCTGGGAAATGAAGCAGTGCTTGTTCATTGTGGTAAACCAGCCCTGCATTACTGGTGGATTATGACCCAGTAACCAATGCTTGGGGTAGGAGTTGTTTTTCTGAAATTATACTCTCAACTCTTGATTCGAATTTCGAAGACAGCCGGTAGCTGTCACGAAAACGAACGAGAATTTTACGGAACCGGAAGATAAAAATGACGCCGTGAGGAGGAGAGGCCTTATTTGTTGACGATAAATTCATAATTGGTGGAAATATTCCTCCTTTATTTAACCCTTTATCTAAGGTAACGGCCAAAACCGGCCAGCGCTAGACACGAAAATCGCCATTCAGTCTATTTTATATTTTCATTTTTTGCTTCCAAAACATAGGTTATGACGCCTCGTTCGAACGCTCGTTCCAATGAGGGGTCGTAACCTATGTTTTGGAAGTCCAAAATAAAAATTTTTAGTTCCACAAGAATTTTTTTCATCAGTGTCGTCTACTCCTAGCAATAGGTAAAAGGTTAACAAATGGCAAACAGATGAGTAGATAAATATCACATGGTCCACAAGCTTTTTAGTTTCTGCATTTTCGTCAGTTGGATTATCCCGTGAATTTGTCCTGACAGGGCAGAACAGAAACTAGTCTATTATTTTGACCTCGTTCCGATGTTAACAGATTTCTTTTCTTATTGCTATCGTGTTGAAAAATTACGTAACATAAATATTATAGTGGTGTAATAAAAAGTCAGATCATGTGGACTCCACGGGAATCGCCGTGTTAGTTATTAATTCTGTGGGCAAGTAGGAAGCATGCCCACGGTCTAGAAAAATCTCTGTCCACAGAAATCTCTGTGGGCAGTTGAAGGCTAATTTGTCCACGGTTTTCCACAGCCACTGTGGACACATGGAAAAGTGACTGCCCATGGCGACTGTACTGTAGGAACAACATGGGTGATACAACAATTTTTTTTTTTTTCTCTCGGGTACAGTATAATTAAAAATAAACTGAGTGTGACTGTGAGTGAAACTCAGATTTAAAAAAAATTTGTTTACGGGGGAGGGGGGGGGGGGGGCTAAAGCTTCCTATAGGGGAAGCATTGAGGATTTAGCTTTTTGGGGTAGAAATGTTTTTATATTCTCATTATTTTGTGTTCACTCTGGACTGGAGGGCAGGGCAGTAATTTATATCATTTAGTTTTTCACCGATAAAGGTGGGGAGGGGGAGGGGGGGGGGGCAGCAGAGGAAATTAAAGGGGCATTGTTGGGAAGATCCTCTCCCTGGGCAAACTCCTTTATTTTTTGTGATTTTGTCAGGGGAAATACCTACCCCACCCCACCCCCCAACTCGGAGAGCCCAGGTTCTCATCTAGGAAATCCTAGGGTGTGGGGTGGGGGGGGGGATCATGTGGAGTTGGGTGTAACTAGTGTGGCAGCAGCTTGTGCTCCTACCTGGAAAAATATAGTTCCAATACCCACATTTTCATTCTCTAGCATACATGTTTTTGGTGTCCTATTCATCTGGAATGTTAGGACCTGCCTGTTCCCCAAGGGAACCACTGTCCACTATCTATGCATAAGTTTGTGTTACAATACTTATAATAGAGCAGGCTCTTTTCCAGAAGGGAATGCCTTTCAATTTTTTTTTTATTTTACTGGCACAGTTTCATGTGTTTCCTCTATAATAAAACCTTGGCCAGCCGCTGATTTGTCACAGTTAGAATGTCTTATTTTATTTATTGGGGTTTAATGACACTTTCAACAGCTAGGGTAGCCTTGTGTCAGACAGTTCTACGGGTGGAGGAAGCCAGAGTACCCAGAAAAAAACACTGATCAATGGCAAGCAACTGTCAGACTACCAACATTAAAAGGCCTTAATTAACCCTGTACACTCAAATGCCTCCCTATCCCCACACCTCATCTCTCCCCCAAACACCCAGAAACAAACTGAGAACACCCCACAACTCATTCTTTCCAGTCTTTCTGAAAAGAAAAAAATGACTTATCCCTCTCCTTTGTGTAGCCCAATACTCACATATCCTTCATTTTCCCATCCTGATTTCCCAATACGGTAAAGATTGAACAAATTATTTTATTGTCTTTTATATAAATTTTTAATATCAATAACATCTACAAGTATATATACAAGGGTAGTTTATCAACACCTAAAAAATTAATTATGGTGTGAATTTGCTCAAAAAACTATTGAGACCTAAAATGGAGTTCTTGCTGCATGGCATAACCAACTGTATGCATGGAATATATAGTCTGGGGGAATTAGTCCAAGGGAAGTTAGGACGTGGTTATTGCATGTACAGGTAGATGAAGAGGGCACAGAAATAGCTATGATGATCTATTTTACAAAAACAAATATCTCCTATGAGCCACCAGAAACTTTTTTTGGTGTCTACAGGGTTTGAATGTGGGCCCCTTTCCCAAAGGCATTCCGGCATGATTTTTCTCAATTCAAACCAAAATTTCTCAAGCTCAATCCCCTTTCAAACAAAAGTTTAATTCACTATTGGTATCCTGAACTTACTGAGTGATCATAAACCCCCAGACAACCATTATTTAGCCATCTACCAAAGCACAACAAGTTTTTGAGTTCAGGGCGAATAGCAGTTCGGAGTTACGATGTTGGGGAGCTGGCAGCTGCTCGTCATTGCTCGGTGGTTCTCTCCGGGTACTCTGCCTTCCTCCACCCGTAAAACTATCACGTCATGATTAGCCATTGTGCATAAGTATGTGACCTTAAACACCAATAAATAAATAATAATTTTAGGGATGCCATTTTTCCCTAATTTAGGGACATTAACACCAGAAATAAGAGTTTTATCCTGTTATGTTTTAATGTCATACCTTTCTTTGTGTTTCTATGGTCATATTATGATGGAAGTTATTCTAAAATGAGAATAGGCACAGAGAATTTATTAATTTTTCTTGATGCTTTCACAGCTTCTCTAATTTGGGGGACATCTGTAAAAGGTGTGAAATTGGGGTAATCTAAAGGCCTGCTTCTGCCTGTGCAATAAATTTATATATCTCTGAACATGCATAGTAGAGTACATGTAAGTGGATGCAATCAATGTTCCAGCCCATGGACCTTCAAGCCAATCTCCTAAAACTTGGCTTGTGTTTCTGATACTTTTTCATGGAACTTGAGTTACTGCATGGGTGGAAAATCCATTTCAAAAGTGTTTTAGTAAAAAAAATCCACCCAGTACATTTTGAATTAGTTATAAATGTATACATAATATTGATGCATGCACAAAAATATGTTATATCAAGATACAGACTTGTGAATGTATAATGCTGAATACTTAGGCCTGTTTACGCGTCCATTTCCTAAAGTGGTTTTCCATTCCTTCAACCTTGAGAAAGAGAATTTATTACATTACTTATTTTTAATTTTACTGGCTCCATTTCTGTCCAGCATATTGGTGGTAATTACTGTTTAAATGTTTATGCAGACTGAAGGGATGGTGGTTAGAAATTGTTGGTCAAAAGCAATCTCTTCGAAAATCAAAATTATTTGTTAGATTGCAAATCTCACCATTTTATGGGGGGTTGGGGGGGGGGGGGGGGGGTTAGGGTTAGGGAAAGGCAGAATATTTGTACTTTAATGTTTAATGATAAGATGTTTTTATTTGTAATTGTATTATCTGTAGTATACATTTGGTCACCTTCTGTCACTTTTCCTGACTTTCTATCAATCATGTTTCTCAAGTTATTGCCTGTAGAGTGTAAAAACATGCCCAAATTCATATATTTGAAATTTTACAAAAATGACACTATTTTGCTTTCTTAAAATAATACACAATGTCCCACAGTGACATTAATGTTCACACATTCCTCCAAAGGGGGCACCTTCACAAATGGGTAAGACTAACTTGCAAGAATATAGCTCAACTTTAGAGTTATTTACAATATTATCACCTCTCGGCTACAAATTAACATTGCCGTTTTTCACTAGGAAGTGTCATATAAAGAAGGAAATAAACACTTTGTTCATGTAAAATGACTGTAAACAGTAATATTTCAATACACATATATCATATTATCATAATGCAAACTAGTTCTGAGATGTTAAGCCAGTTTATATTCTGATACAGACAAAATAATTGCAATTTCAGGAAAAAATCATCGAAAAATATCTGTATTCTTCACATTGGCCTTCCCCCCCACCTTTCCACCCCCACCCCCCCTAAAAATCCACTAAAGTCCAATTGAAAGGAAATATTTTGATTTATGTACTGCACCAAGTATGGACATTGATAAGATGGAGACATATCTGGAATTAGAGATGATAATTTTGCATACTGACATCAAATATATGGGTACTTGAGCTGCGATAAAGATGTTACAAAAAAATAAACAAAGTCCACAACATGAGACCCCATATTCAGGATCTTATAAAATGAGACATATGTTCATTATAAAGGCAATTTCTTCTTCAATATAATGTACAAAGTGGATTTAGTATATAGAGAGAACAAAGGTTATTTCACTTCAAGTTTACAGGTTATAGGTCTTAGAATGTAGGGCATTGCTACATTCTGGAAATTACGTGCCCGGAATTGGAAGAAAAAGACCCATTTTGGGGGTATAAAAATGGGCATAACTTTGCAACCAGTTGTACGATTTTGAAAAGGTTTTCAGTTTTGTAAATGTCATGACCTGCTCTATAATAAAAGCTAAAAAACAATCAGATTCTGATGGATAAAAATTTTGAGTGTCAACCCTACTGTATGGAGGGTTCTCAATGGTTCTGTGCTAAACTTTTCATTGTTTTGGGTGTATAGATAGGTTGTTATTGTATAGAATATTGTATAGAATGGTCAACCAAGATGAGTACACGTTTCTATTAGCATCTGATCTAATTTGTGATATCAAACAAATAATATATCTATATACCCAAAACAACGAAACGTTTACAGAACCTTGAGAACCCTCCATACAGTAGGGTTGACACCTCCGTACAGACCAATTAGTTAGATGAAACTGTGCATATGTTCCCGCAACATTGCCTATATTTTATTTATTTATTTTTCAGCATGAATTTTAAAAGTAATGGATGGGGTGGGTGGGAGGAGAATTACAGTTTTTGTCTTGTATGGAAAAACAAGCTTTGCCGCATAAAAATCTTATTGTTTTGAGTTTTTCAAACTTAACATTTCTGGTTGATATCCTTGCATTGGCTCATGCAATATATCAATATTATCATTCATTCTTGTTAAATCTTTTGAGTTAAGATCATTTACTCACTTCATCATCTGACTTGGTGTATTATCTGTTGGTTCAAGTCAATGGGGTAAATTCAATTACTTACCTGATAAGAAGCAGTCTACATATGGTTAACTTCCCATCAATCTTTTATCTGTTCATCACCCACCACATGCATGTATAGTCATTGAAAATATCAGAATTTATTTCCCATTTACCCATTGTGAAATATTATTTATCATATGACTCGTCCATTTTGTTCACTTTAAAACATTTGATATTTTGTTTTCATATTCATCAGTGATAAATAAAGCCTTTGGTCAATTTCAAAACTAGACAATTTGATTGGCTGAACAAAATACAACTGGGCCACATTTTCATAATCTGCATAATTAGAGTTGGGAGCTTCGATTGGTCAATTTCAAAACTGGACAATTTGATTAGCTGAACAAAATACAACTGGGTGACATTTGCATAATTTCAGTAGGGAGAATTTACGTTATCTGTCCTATTTAGGGTGGGTTATATTGTATTAATCTTTTACCTAACGTAACGGCAAAAACCGTCTCACGCAATACAAGAAAAACACCATTCATTTTTTTTCATATTTTCACTTTTTGCTTCCAAAACATAGGTTATGACCCCTCATTGGAACTAGCGTGTCGCTCATGTTCCAATGAGGGGTCATAACCTATGTTTTTGGAAGCAAAAAATGAAAATTTGTAGTTATACGAGGATGTTTTTTCCAAGTGCAGTCTGCAACTCAAGTTAGGTGATGGGTTAAAAAGTCATACTAAGTGGCTAATTTGTGCGTGTGTGTGTCATATGATAAATATACTATGAAATGAGTGTTTTTCTCATATATTTATGAAACTCGTCCGAAACGGAAAATTCTTAGACTCGTTTCATAAATATTATATGAGAAAAACACTCATTCCATATCCTCTATTTATCATATGACTCGTCCGTTTTGTTCACTTTAAAACAGTTGATATTTTGTGATCATAAACAAAATACAACTGGGTTGCATTTGCATAATTTCAGTAGGGAGAATTTATGTTATCTGTCCTATTTAGGGTGGATTATATTGTATTAATCTTTTACCTGCAAGAAAAACGCCATTCCTTTTTAGCTCACCTGACTGAAAGTGAGGGTGAGCTTTTCTTATCACTCTTCGTCCGTCGTCCTGCGTGAAGGTGGTGTTAGAGCCTCTTTCTCCTAAACCACTGGCCACATTTTAATTGAATTTCATGTAAGTAGTGGTTATATAGGGGCATTTTGATTTTTGTCCAAATTAGGTTTAGGCTCATATTGAGCAGAGGTGTGGGGGAAAAAATGGCCAAATTTTTTGAAAATCTTCTTCTAATGAACCACCAGTAGCAGAGACTTGATATGTGGTATACAGAGTCCTTTTGTGGTTTAGAATCAAGTTTGTTCAAGAGAAGTTTGTCGGGCATTATTTGCCTTCGTTATGGGAGGGGCAAAAATTTTGGCCACGCCTAAAATTTCTATTTTCTGAACCGTGAAGTCGATTTGAACCAAATTTGATATGAGATGATAATGGGTCATAAGTAGTTGATTGATGCAAAAAAAAAATTTTCTCATTGCCCCGTGGGAACCTCGGGAGCTAAAAATAGGAAAAACCTTAAAACTGCCATATCTCCAAAACTACACGGCACAGAGAATTCTTATTTTGTGTAAAGCTTACTTTTATCCAGTAGAATAGAATGGTTAAAAAAAATCCCTATCGGTTTGATCACAAGGTACTTTTTTCAGGACTTTGAAAAAGTGCTGAGTCAGCACTTTTTAACACTGTAGGCAATGGGAAAAAGATTAAAAAATCTTCTTCTCCAGATCCAGCAGGCAGAATCTTTTGATATTTGGTATGCAACATTGTAGGGTAGATCTGATTCAAGTTTGTTCAAATCGGCCCCCTGGGTTCCAATTTGGGCTCAGTATAGGAGCCCGATTTCGAACTTAGTGCATTTCAGACAAATTTCTTCAAAAATCTTCTTCTCCAGATCCACCAGGCAGAATCTTTTGATATTTGGTATGCAACATTTTGGGGTGGATCTGATTCAAGTTTGTTCAAATCGGCCCCCTGTATTCATATTTCGGCTCACTATAGAAGCCCAAATTCGAACTTAGTGCATTTCAGGCGAATTTCTTCAAAAATCTTCTTCTCCAGATCCAGCAAGCAGAATCTTTTGATATTTGGTATGCAACATTGTGGGGTGGATCTGATTCAAGTTTGTTCAACTCGTCCCCCTGTATTCATATTTGGGCTCACTATAGAAGCCCAAATTCGAACTTAGTGCATTTCAGGCAAATTTCTTCAAAAATTTTCTTCTCCAGATCAAGCAGGCAGAATCTTTTGATATTTGGTATGCAACATTGTGGGGTGGATCTGATTCAAGTTTGTTCAAATCGGCCCCCTGGATTCATATTTGGGCTCACTATAGAATCCCGAATTCGAACTTAGTGCATTTCAGGCAAATTTCTTAAAAAATCTTCTTGTCCAGATCCACCAGGCAGAATCTTTTGATATTTGGTATGCAACATTGTGGGGTGGATCTGATTCAAATTTATTCAAATCGACTCCCTAGATTCATATTTGGGCTCACTAAAGAAGCTCGAATTCGAACTTAGTGCATTTCAGGCAATTTTTTTCAAAAATCTTCTCCATATCCAGCAGGCAGAATCTTTTGATATTTAGAATTCAACATTGTGGGGTGGATCTGATTCAAATTTGTTCAAATCGGCTCCCTAGATTCATGTTTGGGCTCACTATCGAATCTCGAATTCGAACTTAGTGCATTTCAGGCAAATTTCTTCAAAAATCTTCTTCTCCATATCCAGCAGGCAGAATCTTTTCATATTTGGTATGCAACATTGTGGGTTGGATCTGATTCAAGTTTGTTCAAATCGGCTCCCTAGATTCATATTTGGGCTCACTATAGAAGCTTGAATTCGAACTTGGTGCATTTCAGGCAAATTTCTTAAAAAATCTTCTTCTTCAGATCCAGCAGGCAGAATCTTTTCATATTTGGTAAGCAACATTGTGGGGTGGATCTGATTCAGGTTTGTTCAAATCGGTCCCCCCCCCCCCCCCCTGGGTTTATATTTGGGCTCAGTATAGGAGCCCAAATTTGAACTTAGTGCATTTCAGGCAAATTTCTTAAAAAAACTTCTTCTCCAGATCCAGCAGGCAGAATCTTTTGATATTTGGTATGCAACATTGTGGGGTGGATCTGATTCAAATTTGTTCAAATCGGCTCCCTAGATTCATATTTGGGTTCACTATAGAAGCTCGAATTAGAACTTAGTGCATTTCAGACAAATTTCTTCAAAAATCTTCTTCTCCAGATCCAGCAGGCAGAATCTTTTGATATTTGGTATGCAACATTGTGGGATGGATCTGATTCAAGTTTGTTCAAATCGGCCCCCTGGGGTTTATATTTGGGCTCAGTATAGGAGCCCAAATTTGAACTTAGTGCATTTCAGGCAAATTTCTTTGAAAATCTTCTTCTTAAGATCCAGGGGGCACGGTGGCTCAGTAGGTAGAGGTGCAGGCTGCAAGCCGAGAGGTCCTCGGTTCGAATCCCACCTGCGGCAACCGCGTTGTGTCCTTGGGCAAGACACTTCACCTCCATTGCCCATGTGGGGGCACGATGATGCCGAGTACTAAGGCGTACTGCACGTCGATGGTACACATGTCTTCAACCAGTCTAACCCTGCCTGTGCTGCAGTGCGGAGTTGCAATGTTGGGGAGCTGGCAGCTGCTCGTCGTTGCTCGGTGGTTCTCTCTGGGTACTCTGGTTTCCTCCACCCGTAAAACTGCCACGGTCATGATTAGCCGTTGTGCATAAATATGTGACCTTAAACATCAATAAATAATAAATAAATAAATCTTAAGATCGAGCAGGCAGAATCTTTTGATATTGGGTATGCACCATGCTTAGGGGGGTGAGATTCAAATTTGTTCAAGCCAAGTCCCTGGGTTCATATGTGGGCTCACTGTGGTAGTCCGAATTATAACTTGGTTCAAAATGAGGAATTTTCTTTAAAAATCTTCTTCAGATCCAGAGGTCGGAATGTTTTGATATTTGGTATGCAGCATCCTTAGGGGGTGAGATTCAAGTTTGTTCAAGCCATGTCCCTAGGTCCATATTTGGACTCACTGTGGGAGCTCGAATTGTAACTTAGTTCAAAATGAGGAATTTTCTTTAAAAATCTTCTTCTTCAGATCCAGCAGTCGGAATGTTTTGATATTTGGTGGGCAGCATCCTTAGGGGGGTGAGATTCAAGTTTGTTAAAGCCAAGTCCCTGAGTTCATATAGGGCTCCCTGTGGGAGCCTGAATTATAACTTAGTTCAATATGAGGAATATTCTTTAAAAATCTTCTTTTTTTTTTAGATCCACTGATCAGAATCTTTGGATATTTGGTATAAGCTTTTCTTAGGAGGAGCAGATGGTACCTGTTGAAATCAATTCCCTGGGTTGATATTTAGGCTACCATGTCAGGTGAGCGCCCTCAGGCCCCTTGGGGCATTTGTTTTTTATATTTTTAATTTTTGCTTCCAAAACATAGGTTATGACCCCTCATTGGAACGAGCTCGACGAGCTCATTCCAATGAGGAGTCATAACCTATGTTTTGGAAGCAAAAAATGAAATTTCTTAGTTATACGAGGATGTTTTTTCCAAGTGCCGACTGCAACTCAAGTTATGTGATGTGTTAAAAAGTCATACTAAGCGGCTAATTTGTGCATGTGTGTGTCATATGATAAATAGAATATGAAATGAGTGTTTTTCTCATATGATATTTATGAAACTCATCCGAATTTTCCATTTGGGCTTGCCAGAGGCTCGCCAAAACAGAAAATTCTTAGACTTGTTTCATAAATATTATATGAGAAAAAACCCTCATTTCATATCCTCTATACACAACAGAAACAATTTGTGATTTGACACATCTTTATTAGATTTTTAGATATTATATATTTGTACATGTACAAATATAAAAATGTAAAAATTGATAGCATGAAAAACATTTGAAATGGGTTAATAAGCGAAAAAAATTTGCTTAACCCATTTTCGGGTTAAGCAAAATTTCAATTTTTACAAGCCCGTGCTTCAGATATCCAATAACAAATCTAGAAAATCCAAATTCTTCAAAACGCGGCGACATATCTGCTTAAGGGGGTACATTCCAAAACTCTCGGCTTTGTTTTGTTTTTGGTTTGTTTACATTTCGGTCAAAGGTCAGGGAGCTGAAAAGCATCAATCAACAATATCGCCTGAAATCAAATAATGAGACAGATCGCCTTAACACTACACACTATTATTATATGGAGACTGTACAGTTGCCATATTATTTGCAAGGTATTATTACACCTGTTTGAATTTCTTAGAATTATGCGATTGTTTTTTCGTTGAAAATTTGTGGTATCGCATTCTATGTGCATGTTTGTCAACCATGGAACCCATCTTCAATAAAAATGCAGTCCTGTCACTGCATTGTAAAGTGTTTTGAATGTCTATCTTTGTTCTTGCAAATCTGAAGCACACTTGGCCATGAGTTGTTCTCAGGAAATATTATTTTATTATCAGTTGTGGTACGAATACGATAGCAGACTTCCAGGAAGAATTGGTGTCTGATGTCAGCTCTGTGAGTTGACTGCATTTGTTTTTCGTGTTCTGCACCGGTACATCACAACCTTCATTTTGGTGTGTAATTTGTATATATTTAATTTGAATTTACATGTGAGGAATATGAAGGTGGGAATTTCAAAGTAAACAAAAATCTCTTACTTATACAGGACCTTAATTCTGCACAAGTTAACATTAGTCAGGATCAAACCATCGAACGTTTGGTTTAAAGTTCAGTGCTCTGACCACTGTTTCACTGTGCTCTCATTCCCATAAGGCATAATCTTTTGATATTTGGTGTACCATATCCTTACGCTCCTACTAAATGGCCACCGAAGGCCACTCTAAAAATACCTACTTTGGCACTTAAAAGCTTGATTGAAATCGGACAACGCTAAATTAGCTGGGTTGGATGTTTATAACACTGGTTTTTATACGCCCGTCATTTGCAGCAGGTAACTCTTTAAGTCTCTTTTGTATTTCCAGAGTTATGTCCCCCCTTTTAGTACTTAAAACATTACAGTATTGTGTTGCCCACTCCTTCAACATTTTACATGCTATATTGTTCACACATGTTGATCACCAATTGTTGTTGTGCATGTGTCAAGAGCAGTTAACTCCATTTTGTATTTCCAGTGTTATGCCCACTTTTAGTACTTGAAACATCACAGTATTGTGTCACCTACTCCTTCAACATTTTACATGCTATATTGTTCACACATCTTGATCACCAATTGTTGTGCATGTGTCAAGAGCAGTTAACTCCATTTTGTATTTCCAGAGTTATGCCCCTTTTAGTACTTAAAACATTACAGTATTGTGTCGCCAACTCCTTCAACATTTTGCATGCTATGTTGTTCAAACTTTGCACACATGCTGATCACCAATTGCCATTGTGCATGTGACAAGAGCAGGAAACTCTTTTGTATTTCCAGAGTTATGTCCCCCTTTTAGTACTTAAAACATTACACTATTATGTCGCCTACTCCTTCAACATTTTACACACTATATTGTTCAAACTTTGCACACATGTTGATCACCAATTGTCGTTGTGCATGTGTCAAGTGCAGATAACTCCATTTTGTATTGCCAGAGTCATGCCCTATTTTAGTGCTTGAAACATCACAGTATTTTGTCGCCTACTCTTTAACATTTTTACATGCTGTATTGTTCAAACTTTGCACACATGGTGATCACGCTGTTGTGCATGTGACAAGAGCAGGTAACTCCATTTTGTATTTCCAGAGTTATGCCCCATTTAGTACTTAAAACATTGCAGTATTGTTTTGCCTTCTCCTTCAACATTTTACATGCTATATTGTTCAGACTTTGCACACATGTTGATCACCAATTGCCATCGAGTATGTGACAAGAACAGGTAACTCTGTTTTGTATTTCCAGAGTTATGCCTCCTTTTAGTACTTGAAACATTACACTATTGTGTCGCCTGCTCCTTCAACATTTTACTTGCTTTATTGTTCAAACTTTGCACCCATGTTGATCATCAATTGTCTTTGTGCATATCACAGGAGCAGAACTCCATTTTATTTTTAAACGACGGGAATCCTTGCCGTTTATAGCTGTTATGATCCTCAAAATGTCCTTTTCCTTGGCACCACCTATCGTCAATCATTATCAATGAAGTTAACTTGTCAGTGAATGTACGCTACCATTGTAAACAACGAGGAGAATCTTCTACACCTAAAAATTGTTTGCATTTCCATTCTGCATACTAAAATTTTACAAAAACAATATGAAATGTGTGCAAACAAGCATACAAATAGAAACCCTTTACCCCAGACAGGGATGGGGAATGGGCAATGATTGGAGGGAGGGGGGGGGACAGACATAGTCGAGTCAACAAAAATTTCAAACTTTACCCCAGAGAAACTTGTGCATGTTCCAATTTTGATGGGAATATGTTGGTCCGCTAGGTGGTGCTCTTGTTAGTAAATTTGGAGGTATTTTGGGGAAAAAACTAGGTTTTCTAATTCGATCTCCACTTGCACCCACAAGCAGAGAACAGCGTTAACGATGGCCAATTAATTCATATTGTTTCAAACGAAATTGAAAAAAAAAATCTGTCAGACTGCCATCAACAGGAAGCCAGAAGCCCTAACGAATCTCATTTATAAAATTTATGATGTAGTACAAGGGGAGTACCAAGAACTTAAATGCTGCCAGCCTGCATATGGAATCAGCAATTTTAAATTATGTGAGGATTTTCATAGGTTCAAAGTCTCACCCCAAATTTGGTGTTCCAAATCACCTGATTTTCATCAAAAAGATTCCTAAAACAAATAAAACAATTAAATAACAAAACAATGAGAATTACAAATGGTATGACGATTATAATAATGCTAGTAAAAAGGGAAAAAAGCCATGCCAAAGAAAATGAAAACACGTCGCCAAAACTTCAACTGATCAAAATAATGTATGCAGTTGTTAACCCTTTACCCAATGTGACAACCAAAAATGGTCAGCGCTATTCACAAAAATCACCATTGTATTTTCATTGTTGTCTCAAAAACAAAGCTTATGAACCCTCATTGGAAAGAGCTTGCCAAGCTCGTTCCACTGAGAGGTCATAAGCTATATTTTTGATGCAAAAAATGAAAACAATTGTTATTCAAGAAATTTGTTTGCAAGTGTTGTCTGCCTTCATGTTAGTTAAAGGGTTAGAGTGAATGTATAAAAAAGGTTTTTGAAGTTGTAAAACTGAATGAATATTTTGAGAATATAAAAATATTACATTGGTCCATCAAAGGGTTGTAAGAACCATAAATTTTAAGACTAGCACCGTGCTGCTGGAGTTTGTTGAATGTTTTTGTTCTATTCATGTTTTACGTTTGTATAAATAATATCACTTGTTTTTGTTCTCAAGTTTTATGAGGAATAAAAATGTTTAAAAAAATTGTCTGTCCTTTCACAAATGCCCTCTAAAATCAGTGAAAGCATGTATGTTTTTAATACAAGTCACCCTTTAAAACTAGGCTAAATGCTAACAATTGTATCCTTATCTGTTGTCATTGTATACACTATACCAATCTGAAAAGACCGGTTTTTCATCACAATGTTGGCTCAGGTGGCCATCGGTAATCTCACTGCACTAACAGCGGAATGTTATCGCCATTCAAAAACATTTTATCCGCTTTATGTAAAATAAATGGATTTAGGATCCAGTAGATCACACTTTGGGAGACTGAATAAGTTGGAACTGAGTTATCAATTTCATTTAAAACAGTGTGAAGATCGATGTGGCTATCGGTAACAACTCTCCTCAGCTGATAGGATAGCAAATTTGAAAATAGTTTCTTTCTGAAAAAAACAACTAATTTGAAGAACGAGAGTTATAAATGTTCACTCTATGATAAACAAAGATTGTTTGACTTCAAAAATACATTTAAATGCAATAGTTTTAGTTATATCTGGTGGCTGCCGGTGGTCATCGGTATTTAGCAGGACTCCATCCTTAGGGAGCATAGAATTAAGGCTGAAACAGTCATGGGATTTTCGTGACCGGTTGACCATGCCCAAAAATTGTGGTTAATCATGGTCAATTCTGAAGTATGTGTGGAGACAGTTAAGTGAAAGATACATACCTGGGTGTTAAAATATCCAAAAAGATTTGTTTCTATATATCAGCTTTCGAATAAACAACTATCATTTATCAACTCTCCATTCTAACGGAGTTGGGTTTTTTTTATTATGAAAAGACAAATAGTTTGTTTGTTTGGATTTCAGAAAATTTACCATTGGTTCTAGCATGTCATATCAGCAGGGGTCAGCCTGGCAGCTGATTTTAGGGAGAAGTGACTTCTCCCTCGAGAGACTTTATTTAGGGAGAAGTCAGGGGCCAGGAGGGAGAAGTCAGTGGACTTAATACAGTAGCTAACATGACGAATTGTGGAGTAAAAAAATAAATAAAAGTTATACAAACATACATACACACACAAAACTAAGTCAGATGGTTTATAACAAGAATGTAGGTTAAAATCCCCCCCCCCCACCCCTCCCCCCCCCCCCCCCTACAAAAATCTGTGTCTTTCATGGTTTCAGAATGCACTATCTCTTTCCCTACCAGTGATGACTATGTTAACCATACAGTTGATTTTCTATTTGCCTCAAAGCAGTGGATTTGAAATTTAGTATTACCAATTGTGAGAGTGTTCTTCTCTGTAATAGAAGGTATATTCTTTTAAAAAAAATATTTAAAGTGTTTAAAATAAATTTCAAGTTCACAAAAGGGGCTGGGTCATTCATGGTTTCTGAATACTGTAATGGAATTGAAAAGCATAGTTAAATTTTTTTCGATATTCTTCGTTAATTAAGCATTATTAACAATTTGAGTTCATTTATTTCTTACGTAAATGACAAAATATTTCAATTGTCTCCCTTCCACGCTGAGTAATAATACCAATACATTGTGCAGAAATAATGATAATTTCTTTCGAACATTTTTCATTGACACGTGAGATTGTTGCTATGAAGGCCTGCCATTCTTATCCATCCCAATATGTGTGATTTCTATCGTAGCCTTATTACTTTTAACCCCCTTCCAAAACAAGTTTTCAAAGAAAAACTTTCAATGCAGATTGCAATTTGCAGTGCGAATTTCAGTGGAACCAATTTTTCAGTGGAAAAGAGTGTAACCGCAAGCAGTTTCAACTTTTTATGGATGAACTGTCTTCTACAAACTTTTTATTTGTTTTCAAACAGTGGTTAATCTTCCTTTTCTTCAAGGAATTTCCTGCGGTAATTTTTTGCAGCACCTCCAAAGGAGTAATGAGTAAAAAAAATTAAATTAAATTATTTTCATAGAACTGCAATCATCTTATATACATTGATTCAGTTTGACTTATTGAAACAGAATAATTACAAACAATCGAAGAGCTGATTCTGCCGAGACTTCATCAGGTGCACAGAGCAAATTTGGTGAAGATTATAGATGAAGTTCCTGCTCCAAGATTCAACAGAATAGAGTGTAGAAATAGATGATGTAGAGAAAGAATCAGGTAGAAAAGCTGAGTAGTCAAGCGTCAGTTGGGTTAGTAAGGCAGGATCAGAGCAGCAGGACTCATATAGCATTGTGGGAATGAGTTTTTCCAATTTCTTCAAAGCTTTTTTTCTTACATCAGCTATGGGATCAGCTGAACAAGAGGATGCTAAATGTTCTCTGTTTCCTCTTCTATTTCACATAATTGGCATGTTGAAGAAGTGTTTTTGTGGAAAGAATCAGTATTTTCCTGGAGATCGTAGGTCCCAGTGAGAAGTCTTGTTTTGATGCAACCTTTTCGTATATCATTTTGGTTGTTTTTCAATGATCTCCATACATGATGAGGTTGGCCGATCTTTACCATATCAGCATTCAGATACTTGAGTGATTTTTTTACTTCTTATATCATCTTTGATTTGTCCCTCCCAGAATTCATTGACACATTTGTCAACTTTTTTCTTCCAAGCTGATTTTTCCATTGGATAAGTCAGGACATCAAATATGGATGGCAGGCTGTATTTCCATAAAAGCCTCCTCATTTTAATGAACCAGCTTTCAGAGTTAAGACACTTAATAGATAGTTGCCTCATTGCCATTTCTTTTTCAATTGATGAATCTTGTCTGGCTATTCTTCCAAGTAATTGCATCATCTGTTTGTGAATTAATACCTCTAGTGGTGGTTGGCCAGATAATGCATATACAGCAGCTGTAGATGTTCTCTGCAGCAAAGATTGCAGCTGCTTCAGTGTTTTCTTATGAAACATTTCTAATTTTTCCAATTCCATCTTTTTGAAATGAGTAGCTTCTAATCCATGCAGCATTCTTGGCAGTACAAAAGTCCTCCATAAATGCAGTGATACATGGGGACCAAGTCTGTTGTTTCCATATAAGCCAGCACCCAGCAATCCATAAAGGGTGTTTTGTCCTTTTGATATCCTCTCTTCTACATCTAGAAGTTCTTTCGATGCCAACGTGAGTTACAGCATTCGGTGTTGGTATTATATGACCTTCAAATGTGAGTGAGCAACATTTTAATGATTTCCCTTCATAACTGATGACAGCACTTTTACTTGCATTGATGTTGTATCTTTGAGTGTGAGTATAGTCTTCAACTTCATGGATCATTGCTTGAAGTTCAACAGGATTGTCATTGTGACTCAATAAGGCTACATCATCTGCACAAGTGACATGAGGAATCTGAATACTTCCAATTTTTTCACCAGTAAATCTCTTCTCCAGATGCTGAGGCAAACCATTATTGAATCTTTTGTAGTGTTGCGCAGATAATACACCTCCTTGCCGAACCCCTTGGTTAATCTTGATTTCAGATGATAACTTTCCTGCCCATTTAACTTGTGATCTCATTCCATTATATAGATGTTGCATCATAATCCACTCATCTCCAGTTATTCCATCTAAGTATAATTTTCTTAGAAGCATACTGTGCGACACCACGTCAAATGCCCTTTGAGCATCCAGAGTAGCAAGATGAAGGGGTTCTTTAATTTCTCTAGCTTCACAAATGACTTCACTGATAACAAGCGCTGCATTCACAGAAGATGTACCGGCGATGAATCCTTTCTGCAACCTTGACTGACTTTCATTAAGGATTGGCTCAGATCTTTGCACCAATATCTTCTCCATAATTTTCGTTATGATGGGGGTGACAGTGATTCCTCAATAACTTTTTCTCCTCCCATCTTCAGGTGTTCTGCTTGTAATCCTGTGATGTCTTCAGCTTTTCCATTCTTTAATGAATCAATTATCTCAATAACATTCTTTGATGTGACTTTCTTTAAAGGTTGATTTTGATGAGAACAGATTTCCATAATCTTGTGTATATCATACTCTACTTGTATTCTGTGGTCCTCATCAAACTTTTTATCTTCAAGTGGTAATGCAAGTTGTTGGAAGAAAAAAGCCCATCCATTTCTAATGTCATCAGGATTGTTAAGACATTCACCATTCACAACAAGTTCCTCTGAGTTGATACATTTTTGTTTCCGCTGTGCTCTGATGAGTTGGTAAAAGAGCTTTTAATCATTCTCTTTTGCATCCATGATCTTTGACAATTGTGTCTGCTTCAATTTGGCTGCATGTATTCTCTGAGTCTTCTTCAATATCTTAGCAGTAAACTTTTTCATCCACAAAAGTTGACCAGTCTACCAGCTTCTTCCATTTCCAGAAGGCTACTTTTGCTTTCTTGGATGCATTTTTTATGTCCTCAGTCCAAGTAATGGTCTTTTTCCCACTTTTGTTGTGATTCATTGATAACTTTTTGGATATATGAATACTCTCATCAGCTGTCACTTGCTGTTTGGTGTTGATCCAGGCAGTTACAGGGACATGATCAGATGTGTTGCCATAATTCCGATTCATTATTTCTACATCAATGAGCTGACATCTGTCTTCTTCAGTAACTAAAATGTAATCGATTTGAGAGCAGTCATGTTCGTTACAATGAAAAAATGTTGGTTTAGGAACTTCAAAGGTTTTGAGCATCTTTCTTCTAACAAATTCATCCAGCAAAATATCTCTTCTGACATGATTCCTTAACTTCAATGAAGCATTCCAGTCTCCACAAATAATGACTTGATGAGATTCTCCATATTTTGTGATGATCTCATCAGTTTCGGTGATAACTGCCTTGTATTGTTATTCATTTTTTTTAGTACCTCTTGATGGCATATATTCATTGATAATACACAAGGGATGTTTATTGCCTACTTCAATGACAATTACATTATTTGAACCATCTGGTAGAAGCTTGGAGTTGGGATATGTCTCATTTTTATGTGTACCCATACTATGTATGGTACACATAATGCTGGCATCTGGGGTGACCATCCGTCGTTCGTCCATCCTTTGTCTGTCCGTCTGTCTGTCCATCCATCCGTCTGTCCGTCCGGCATCCGTATCCAATTCTTTGGCATTCGATAACTTGAAAAATATTGCTTGGATTGTCAAGTTACTTTATATTTGTGTTCAGGTTACTGATGTGCTGAGCTGTATCGTTTTTGGTGTAAATCGGATAATTTGATCCTGAGATATTAACCCTTTATCCTTCAAATTGAAAATTCCTCCAATCCCTTTGGCATTCGATAACTTGAAAAATATTACTTGGATTGTCTAGTTACTTTAGATTTGTGTTCAGGTTACTGATTTGCCGAGCTGTATAGTTTTTGGTGTAAATCTGATGATTTGATCCCGAGATATTAACCCTTTATCCTTCAAATTGAAAATTCCTCCAATCCCTTTGGCATTCGATAACTTGAAAAATATTGCTTGGATTGTTAAGTTACTTTATATTTGTGTTCAGGTTACTGATGTGCCGAGCTGTATAGTTTTAGGTGTAAATCTGTTATTTTAATCCTGAGATATTAACCCTTTATCCTTCAAATTGAAAATTCCTCCAATCCCTTTGGCATTCGATAACTTGAAAAATATTGCTTGGATTGTCAAGTTACTTTATAATTGTGTTCAGGTTACTGATGTGCTGAGCTGTATAGTTTTTGGTGTTAATCTGATAATTTGATCCGGAGATATTAACCCTTTATCCTTCAAATTGAAAATTCCTCCAATCCCTTTGGCATGAGATAACTCAAAAAATATCAATCCGATTGTCATGTTACTTTATATATTTATTCAGGTTACTGACGTGCTGTGCTGTATAGTTTTTTTATGTAAATCTGATAATTTGATCTGGAGATATTAACCTTTTATCCATCAAATTAGACACTCCTCCAGTCCATTTCTATATGTACCCATACCTTGTATGGTGTACATAATGTCGGCATCCGTGGTGGCCCTCCGTCATACAGCTTTCTACTAGTTGCACGTATGGGTACACATCTGACGATTTCATCGGCCTATTTTTAAGGAGTATAGTAACACCACCATGTCTTCGTGGAACATTTATTGATTTCAACAATTCATATTCGTCATCTGTGGTTTTACTGTAGGAGTAGAATTTATCGCTGATCTTGTCGATGAATGAAAGTTCAAACTTGTGTAACCAGATTTCTTGTAAGCATGATTTGTCAGACTTCTCCATGAGTGATTGTAGAAAGATGAAATTACTTTTGACATTTTTGATGTTGAATGAAGTGATGATGATGGTAGTTGGTGAGCTTGGTATAGCTATAATAGATTTCATATCCATCTCACTTCTGAGGCACGGCCTCCGCATAAAAAAATGGTTGTCAGAATGGCTTTGTACTTCATCCACGACGGATTGTGTTTCCCTCCTCAAATAAGTAGTATCCATTCCCTTAACTTGTGTAATTTCTTATCAACCTACCTCAATTGTTTACTACAGGCTTGCACTACAGTAGAAGAACCTAACTCGGATAAAATACTCTCTATTTTAATCTTTCCCAAGATTTGGGAAAGAAAAGTGGTGTAAAAACACCACCAAAAAATAAGCCAAAACTGGGCCGATCACCATCGGCGCACACCCAGTATGGGACGCTCTTCCATAGTACAAATCCATGACTTCCGTCACAGTGCGCAATGCATCAATTCGCCATTCTTTTTCTATCTGAAGCACGAGCAGGATGTGTTTCCGCCATATGCATTATGAAACAGTGATAATTCAACTCGTGGATAATGGTTTTCCTGTGACTGGAATTATGGGTCTGAAGATCGTATAATAACAGGACTGTGTTTTATATATTCTCGTTTATATTTTCAACCACATTCTCATTGTTTATTAATTACTATTCCGTTTTCGCGAATGTTTTGCGACATCGTGTCATCGCGATTCGACAATGAATTTTTTTGGTTGATAAAAAATTTTATTGGAGTAGGTGTCGGCCGTCTGGGTTCTGCCACCTTCTCTCGTAGTTGAGGGTGTTCTTCTACTTTCTGTTTCTGTCGAGTTCACCTTTTTCTTCTACTGCTCTCACCTCTGTTCTTTCCAGTTCGGTTCCTTTAGGGCAATTCCTTTTGCCCTCGCCATTGGTGCGTTCTCGTGTCCGTTTTGTCCGCACACGCGGGTGGTGTGGAATGCAGTCGTTTCGGGAGCCTCCTGACTTGACTGGCGGGGGGGGGGGGGGGGGGGGGGGGGGTGGCACTGTCGTTTTGGGGCCCCCCAACTCGACCACGTCTGGTGTGAGTTTGACCCCCCTCCGTGGGGAATGTGCAGCTCCTCCCACTCCCGCGGGGGGTGGTGAACGCTTTCGTTTCGGGTTGCCCGATTCGACCACGTCTGATGAGAATTGCTCCTCCTCCGTGGGGGATGTGCAGCTCCTCCCGCACCAGCGGGGGGTGGGGACCGCTTTCGTTTCGGGGCTTCCCGATTCGACCATGTCTGGTGAGAGTTATTCCCCTTCCGTGGGGAATGTGCAGTGTTTTACCGTGGTGGATACTGCGGGAGCTGTTGGTTTTCTGGTGTAGAGATGCCTGGTTCCGGGACTATGTGCCCTCTCCAGTCAACATCTGAGGCTGTCACTAGGGTTGTGACTCCTCCTTTGGAGGCCGAGCTTGGTGGCTCTCTCCGCTTTTCCGCCAGTTCCAACAGCTCCCGTCGTATCTGCTGCTACTGCTGTTCCGTCTTCAATGTCATTGGGCACTGTTTTTAACCGGCCTCGGCTTCTCCCTGCCAGGGTCTGCAGGGATGTCTGTAGTGTGGTTGTGGGGTTTCGGCCTCAGCCTTCCCAGACTTCCACTCGGCGAAGTCAAATGGGGCTGCCGACTGAACCCCATACTGTGTCCTCTCAGCCATTGAGCACAGTAGTTTTATACCTGCAGTGGTCTGCTGCGGTGTCTGGTTGTGTAGACGTGGGGGTATCGGCCTCAGCCTTCCCTGACTTCAACTCGGCGAAGGTGGAAGTGGCTGCCGGCCAGACCCTCTCCTGTGGTCTCTGCGCCGTCGAGCACCACAGTTGTCATTGGATTCGGTTGTTTTTAGTGGGACACTATGAACTCCGTGGCGTTTCCATCCCTCATTCTGGCCACATGACCAGTTTTGGGGGTCCAACGTCTTTTGTGCAGCCTGGACCTTCTGCCCTGCAGAGGTCCGTGGTGACTCTCATGAGTTCCTGCTATGTTGATCCTCGGGGTGTGTCACACCCCTATACACGTCTGGCTTCAGACGTTTTCGGCTGCCACCCGTCGTCCCACGTCGGGTCTTTTGGAGGATCGTGACCCTTCGCTGGTTCAGAGGGTCAGCGGTGAAGCCACTTTGCCGGTTTGTTCCCCTGTCGAACCGGCCAGTACGGGCAGTGAGCTTAGGGAGGCCCTCTCCTTACTCACTCAGGTTCTGTCAATGAGCCTTCCTGTTGCTTCCAGTGAGGCAGCGAGTGGTTTCCAGGCGCCTCCTATGGCGCTGCCTCCCGCGATTGGAAACAGGCCGCTTTCTGATCCCCTGGTGTTCCGACACCATGGGAGGCATCGGCTGGTTTACCCACAATGGGCTATGTGTCTTCCGACTCAGGGGAAGAGTCAGACATGCTTGATGTCGAGAGCCAGCAGTCTTCGGACTTGGGGGCAGCTCTTGATTTCGTGTTTGGGTTCCTTCCGGATCTCAAACAATCTAACCAGTCGACAGTGTCAGCCAGGCCGCGATCATCGGTCGCGCGCCAACAGTCTATGGAGCAACCTGCTTCTGGGCGTCTTCGACCGTGCCCTTCGGTACAGTTGGTTGAAGCATTTTCAGCCTTGGACTCCAAGCTACGTTCCAAGGCTATGAAGGGTCCGTTCTTCTCCAGGGTTGACACCTTTTTGCCTCCGGCGCGTTATCGTTCCTACGATTCCGCCAATCCGTCTACCAGATTTTGACGGTTTTGGATCAGGACTCCAATTCCCTCGGGCTTTCCAAGTCCAAGTCTGCCGTCATTCCGATGACGACTCTGGAGTCCACATTGGGCTTATCGAGAGAGATGCTTGGTATGCTTTCTCTCTCCGATCATGTCGTCTCAGCTTTTGCTGCTTATCTGCCTTCAGATAAGATTGACGAGGTACAGGCTCCTTTGCGTGTGCTGTCCAAGGCGCTCATGCATCTTACATGCATGCCTGTAACACGGCTAATCTGGAATTAGTTCGAAGGGACTCTGTGTGGGACACAGGCCGATCCCTTCCTGCGGAGCAGTACGCTGCTCTTCGATCTGCTTTTTGACAGGTCCGCAACTTTTCCATGATTCTGTGTTGACAGTCCGGGATGACGTCCTACGTCATTCCAATGATCAGCTGCTGTTTCTTCAGCTTGATCAGCCTTCTAGGGTAGGCACGGGCCGTTCCAAGCCTAACAAGTACCCTCTGCTTCCTCTGCGAAGCAAAAGGGGCTGATCCTTCTGCCACCGCTTCTGCTTCTTACTCAAGGGGTAAGGGTAAGCGTCGGCAGTCTTGAGGGAACTCCCAGGATTCTTCATTCAGTAGAGGTGTTTTCTCCTCTCGCGAGCCTCGTCAGGGTTCGCAATGAAGGTCCTCACCTTGACTCGTCCCAGGTTGGAGGAAGGATAGCAGAGTTCGCAGACCGTGGGTCACCATCACATCCGATCCTTGGATGTTAGGTGTTGTTTGGTCCGGGCTGCGAATATCCTTCCGACAGCACTCCACTCTGCCTTTTCCAACCACAGTTCCTTCAGACATTTTACGTCGGGAACTTTTGTCCACGGAGATAGACCATCTCCTGACAAAGGGGGCGATTGAGGTCATCAAGAACATTAGGTCAGTGGGTTTCTATTCCCGCCTGTTCTTGGTGCCGAAGAAGGACAGCCGACTCCGACCGGTTCTCGATCTGAATTTCCTGAACCAGTCTATCATTGCTCAGCATGGAGACTTTCAGGTCGGTCCTCCGTTCAATTCACCAGGGAGATTTCGCTTCAAGCTTCGACCTGCGAGACGCTTACTTTCACGTTCTGATTCATTGGGCGTTACAGAAGTATCTCAGGTTCATTTTTCTGGGGCGAGTTTACCAGTTCAAGGCCATGCCTTTCGGCCTCATCCTGGTTCCTTGGTCCTTCACCAGACTGATGTCGCATGTGATAGCTTTCCATCGCACACAGTCCAGGGTGACTACTTCGGCATATCTGGATGATATCCTCCAGGGGCATTCCATTGCTGCCTTCCTGGAGTCGGATGTCACCACTCTGTTGAGCTTGCTCACGTCGCTACGTTTCAGAGTCAACGAGGAGAAGTCGGACCTGGTCCCTTCTCAGTCGTTTTATCATCTGGGGATGGCTTTCCGCACTCAATTCAGTTTGGTGGCGGTTCCCCAGGCCAAGGCTGTGATTCTCTCAGCTTTTGCTCCGACTCTGTCCCAGTCCACATCCACGACAGCTCGGAGTTTTCTCCGGCTAATCGGTCTCTGCTGTTCGGTGACGGATCTCATTCCTCTAGGTCGGCTGCGTGTCTGACCTCTCCAACACTTTCTGCTCAGTCGTTGGAGGCCGAATGTAGATTTTCTGGATCTGGTGCTTCAGTTTCCAGACTATCTTTATCCTCACCTTCTCCTCTAGGTGGATGTCCAGTGGCTTTCGCAGGGTGTTCCGTTGGACTTACCCACGTCCGATCGCGTTCTGACGGCAGATGCCAGCGATCTTGGATGGGGTGCGACGTTGGATCCTCTAGGTCTTTCCATTCACGGGATGGTGGACCAGGATCATGTAGCTCTACACATCACCCGGAAGGAGCTTCTTGCTCTTCTGCGTTTCAGGCAGTGGATCCCTCACCTGTCGAATCGCCAGGTCCTTCTGTTGTCCGACCATTCGACGGTGGTTGCTTACATTCGGAACCAGGGCGGCACGCACTCTGTTCCAATGTACGAATTGGCTTGGGATCTTATACTGCTCGCTCAGGATGTCCACGCCGGGGTGGCTGTTCGTCACATTCCCGGTCGTCTGAACGTCCTAGCCGACTCCCTGTCCCGTCGGGGCAGGCTCATTTCCACCAGTTGGATGCTCCACATGGCGGGTTCCATCGATCTCTTGTGACTAGTTGGAACCATCTGGTGGACACTTTCGTGTCCCCGTGTCCAGATGCTCTGGCTTTCGTCGTGGATGCTCTGGCCCTCCTTTGGGATGGTCTTGTCGGCTACACCTTCCTACCGGTTCCGATTCCGCCTCAGGTTCTCACCCAGATATGAACCTGCAGTCGTCGAATCCTTTTGATCACACCCGTCGCTTCGGTGGGTGTGGATCTCTCTGCTCCGCTCTCTGTTAGCGGCGGTTCCGGCATGTCTCCCTCTACCTCGCGACTTTCTTTGCCAAAGTCGCCCGGGAGGTTTTCAAGTTGACCCGACTTCATTGTGCCTTCGCACATGTCTTTTATCGGGTCCTGTCTCCTCCGTAGTGGTTTTTCGAGACACGTAGTGGAGTTGCTTTTCTTCAAGGAGGCACTCACTCCACTGGTTTAGCCTCTGTGGCTAAGTGGAAGGTTCTTCTGTCAATGGTGTGCGATCACTCTGTTGCTTCTGTCACTCCTTCGATCACACTGCTTGCAGAGTTTTCTGGTATATGTTTGTTTCTGGGGGTCTCCAGCAATGTGTACTTGTCCATGCTTCGGAGACATTTTTTCCTATGTGATACCGCATTGTTTCGACACTCATCCTTGCCTCTCCAAGCTTGTTCAGCTCTTTTCCTTGAAAAGGCCTAGGACTTTGCAGTTTACTCCAAGATGGTCACTTTCTTGGGCGCTGCTCTGCTTGGGGGTGGGGGCATTCATGCCTTTATCCTGGATGAATATGCGTTTTCCCACATGCCAGATCTCTCCTGCATCCATTTCTTGATGGACTTATCTTGCTATTCGTGCAGCTTCCGCTCGTCTAGCTACTGGTGATTGTATTACCAATTGTTTTTTCTGCCACGAGGTGCGTGCGTTGTCTGCCTCTTTTAATAACTCTGTCATGTTGTCGGATGACTGATGTTATACTGGCAGCCTTCTGGAGAAATGCTACATTCTCCTTTTCTCTGCGACAGTTGCAGGAGCCGACAGAGACCCTTGGGGCCCTCTTTCTTCGGCTCAGGATGTTGTCTATCCAAGCTTTTCAGCTTTTTTCAGGGTCAGTTCCAGCTTTGTGCTGTTACTGCCCTTTTCTGTCTGTGCGTTGCACTTCACCATATGCCTCATCTTTCATTGGCTTTTCTAATGTTTGTGTGGCTATGGTTTAATAGGCCTAGGGATCTCTTCCTCTGTCCATGGTCCCAGTGCTATTGAGTTATGTGTGGGTTGGTTATGTGATTCCCTCCAGCCTTTTGTCTATTCAGCCTGTAGTAAACAATTGAGGTAGGTTGATAAGAAATATAAATTTTATAGTAAATTTCCTTTCTTATTATACCTACCGAAATTGTTTACATGGAGGCCCTCCCGTCTTCTTATTCGGGTAAGAATCCTTCCTCCCCACTGATCACATAACCCCTGTGTTGTTCCGAATCAAAAGAATGACGAATTGATGCATTGCGCACTGTGACGGAAGTCATGGATTTGTACTATGGAAGAGCGTCCCATACTGGGTGTGCGCCGATGGCGCTCGGCCCAGTTTTGGCTTATTTTTTCGTGGTGTTTTTACACCACTTTTCTTTCCCAAATCTTGGGAAAGATTAAAATAGAGAGTATTTTATCTGAGTTAGGTTCTTCCACTGTAGTGCAAGCCTGTAGTAAACAATTTCGGTAGGTATAATAAGAAAGGAAATTTACTATAAAATTTATATTTCTATACCAGAGACTGTGTTGATATCAGAATGGCTTACATTATTGACATGTTCAGATAGATTGGTCTTGTTATGGGATCCCTCTTCTATATGTTGTTTTGTATCACTTACTGCTACAGGTAATTCAGGAGGGGGCGCGGTGGCTCAGTTGGTAGAGGTGCAGGCTGCAAGCCGAGAGGTCCTCGGTTCGAATCCCACCTGCGGCAACCGCGTTGTGTCCTTGGGCAAGACACTTCACCCCGATTGCCTACATGGGGGCACGATGACGCTGTGTACTGAGGCGTACTGCACGTCGATGGTGCGCATGTCTTCAACCAATCTAACCCTGCCTGTGCTGCGGTGCAGAGTTCAGAGTTACGATGTTGGAGAGCTGACAGCTGCTCGTCGTTGCTCGGTGGTTCTCTCCGGGTACTCCGGCTTCCTCCACCCGTAAAACTGTCACGGTCACGATTAGCCATTGTGCATAAGTATGTGACCTTAAACACCAATAAAATAAAATAAATAAATAAATAGGTAATTCAGGAGAACTGTGATTTTCCATCTGTTCACTTGTTACATGTAAGTCTGCACAGGTTGTCAGTATTTTACACATTCTTATACTTTCTTCTTCATCCAATACTTTACTACTACTGTGATCACCATCGTTTCTGATTATCTTAGTTGTAGCTTCAGCCCCAGGCAGGTTAGGTATGTTGACACCATTCATGTTAATATCAGTAATGAGAGCACTGGTACTTGAATTTCCATGTTGTGTTGTTGTTACTGGAGTTGAACTGTTATTACTCAAACTATTCTTCTTATTACTTTTCATCTATTCCTTCTCTTGGAGGATTTTGAATCACAAGAAACTGGATAACAAACAATTGGAACTTGATACATTTGAGGGTGGTAGACTGGTATATGTGGTTGATCAGGTTTCATGTAATGTTGACTTTTGGGATTATGTTGAGAATAAGATGTTGACTGATTAGGCATCATACATGGGTGACATATGTTCCTGTACTGGTGATTGTTGTTACATTGAGTAGTATTATATGCCATTTGTTGATTTTGACACAATTGTTCAAATTTCTGATCTTGAAACATCCCTTCAATTTCATGTGATCTAATTCTATCTCGAGTTGCTTCTGCTTAACTGCCATTATCTCATTTTGGAGAGTTGTCTGAGTTAAGTTATTAGGACTACATTGTTGGTGAATTTGTTGAAACCCAGGAGGTGGGAAGGTAAAAGGTGGGATGTCTTGCATAGAAGAGTGGATGTTACCACCTGGCCAAGCTGATGATGCAGTAGCTTTTGTTCTCAGAATTAGTATAGTATTATTCAATTCCTCTATTTTATTCTCCAATTTCAGGATTTCAGTTTTTTGTCTTAAGAGATACTAATTTACATTGCTCTTGAATTTCTTGTTCCTTTATTTCAAGTCTTTTTTCTTTCATATTCAAAATGGATTCAATTTCTTCAGATCCTTTATCTTAGTTTCTCCAGGTGCTTTATAGACATTATCAGTTTGTTGCTGAACAGAATGCAAAACCTTTATTGTTTTACTGGGTTTTTGAATATCCATTTGGGGATTCATCTTTGCATCAGAAATCATATCTGGTTGAATTTGTGAATATGACATCCCAGTATCCTTGTCAATATCGCTCACATAGCAGCTCGTACATGTGAACACTTTATCCTGATCCATAGAAACCATACAGATAGTATCCTGATTTATTTGGAGACAGTTGCGATGGTATGAAATGCAACATTTTTCACATTGTAGGAACTAGTCATCACATAAACTTTGACAGATACCACACATGTCTTCTGTTTGGGAAATTTGGGGCAATATTTCAACACCACCATTTTGTGTTCCATCACCACTCGAATGTTGAACTTGTTCGTCATATCCTTCACTTTTCTTCATGGAGTCAGGATCAACCAAGTCAATAATCTTAATTAATTCTAATTGACACAATGCGTGTCTTGTGTGATTCATTGTTTTTGCTGGCACTTTGTTTTGAAATAGCCATTTTGTGCTGGTTGCTATCAGTTGGGGCGAATTGTTCGAACGACTATGCCATTACAACTCTTTTCAGAAATATAATATTGGGCTAGTTTATGCTATTTTCAGAGCCTTGTGATGAATTTTAACACCAGACGTGTTTACGTTGTTATGAATGCGGAAGCGTTTTTGGGGAAAATAAAACATTAAAAAAATGCATGAACCTGCCAGGTCTCTCCAGGAAATTTTAGAGGGCGACTTGAATTTCACCCCCAATGTAAGCTAAGGCGACTTGAGGAATGAGAAGGCGACTTCTTCACCCCAAGTCACCCACTCGGCTGACCCCTGAGTCATGTGTGTTACTTGAGCCAGCCACTGGTAAATATTCTGAAATGCAATACAAACAACTGAACCTTCCCAATTAGCCCTCGATTTAAAATTAATAAATGAAAGTTCTTTTATTCGAAAGTTGATATATAGAAATGAATCTCTCTCTCTCTCAATATTTTAATGCTCAGGTAACAGCGGAAAGCCAAGGCAGGCATTTGAAATTGGTGGCATACATGTAGTTTCTCCACTGAATAAATTGGTTACAAGGCTGGAATGAAACAAAATGATTTAGCCAACACACCAACAATTTAGGTACCAGTACATTTAACACACCAATAATTTAGGTACATTTAACAATATTGATCAGTATGCTATGGAAGCTTGGAGGGGACATTGGCTGCCAAAATTTATCTTGCAGCAGCGAAATAATATCTCGCCGTGGCGAGATAATATGTCGCCACAACAAGATAGTTATCTCGCCACAGCAAAATAATATCTTGTCGAGGTGAATTAATTATTTCACTGCGGTAAGATAAAGTTTGGCAGCCAAATGTCCCTTTTTAGCTCCCTACCCCATTACTTTTAAAGTTTTTTCCACTGTATTTTAGCATATTTGAATAACATTGCAGGTGTTCCTAAATTTATCATTCTCTTTCCCGATATACTGAATTGTGTTATTTCGCAATAACTTTTGCATTATTCCGAGGGGTGGGGGGTGGTCGACGAAAGGAAATTGATGAAATCAAAGGCACGGTATGGGATGGCACTAAGAAGGCAAATAGTCAACCAGTCACAAATTTGTGAGTCTGCATTGTGTGAGAGTAGCTTGAGAGTAGCTTTCAGTATTTGACATCAGCGATATACAGTTAAAACTAGAAGTCCTGTCATGAATTGCGCACAAATAGTATGTTGATCTGCACATTAATATACGCATTGTGATCACAGTAAGGCTATCAAATTCTGTACATATGGCCTGTGCACAATCAGTGTTTCAGCCGATGGACCTCCGGGTAACCAAGAGGTCCATTGGCAGAAACATTGCCTGTGTTGTCTATGAATAACCAGGAGAACCTGCCGTGCTTTGGATGCCATTCGATATGGCAATTGCGCACAATTCCTATGCACAATTAAGCCTAGATAAGCGCACAATTCATAACAGGACTTCTAGTTTTAACTGTACACGTACTTGTTCATTTAATAAAATTTTTGGACTTTATAAATTTTTTAGAATTCTTGTTTCGGTGATGGTGCTATAAAGAAATATATAAGGGAAAGCTTTCAGTAGTATGTTAGGTACCCAACAATCCCCTTTTCGACAAAACTCCACCCACTCCCTATTATCTATCGCATCCCAGTGGCACAACCACATGTACTATGGTTTTCGAGTAATTCTTACACCTGATTATTAATTGTTCACTTTGTGGGTGTCGCATTGTGGGTGAGGTAGCTCAAATGTGGAGTGTATGAGAAAAGTTATGTTTAGGCATCAAGGTGTACCGGGAAATTTGTTGGAGTAGCTATGACATCAGCAACATCATCATGATCACGTCATGTCATGACAACATTGAGCACTGTTGATTTCCACAGACCTGAATGAATGGACATTGTGCAGGTCCTACAAATAGCCTTTGTCATTCCCTACAATTGTGAATGCTGTTTAGTTGCCCCGTCATATCTCAGTTCCCTTGTAACAAACACAGGTCTGTCCATTTGTAGGCTTCCAGTCCTTCATTTGCGTGATCGATTCTTCATACTCTGTCACTTCTTATCTATCGTGCTGACGAGCACAGACACCTATCGCGCTGTAGAGCACAGACTCAAGAAAGAACTCTTCAAATGACTTTTACCTATTGAGCAAATAAGCTATCGAAAAGCTTCTCATAGCGAGACTTCTTGAACGACTGAACGTGATCGAGCACATGAGCTATCGAGCAAGTCATCCATGGGTGTCTTCAGTAACTAATGACCAGGCACCTAATGATAAGGAATTCTCAACCAACCCCACGGACCATCAACAACTGACCCAGCAAACAGGTTTTTGAGCTGTCTATATGTATTTCATGGAGCTTGGGAAACCAAGGAGCCCCAAACTCCGCTTCTCTGGCCTATGCTTCCCCTACTACAAAGCTTAATAGCCTAGCCTTCCTTCTGCTTGACTTTGCCGACCCCGAAGTTTCTAACCCATAGAGCTAAGAAGCTGACGAGTATCACTCAAGGGTGTACTCCTCGAACGACTATTGTCTATCGAGCAAATGAGCTATTGAGGAGCAACTCGAAGAAGGCCTCGTGGAAATTGAGCAAATGAGCTGTCAAGGATTTGCTCTCAGCCAATGACTCCATTCTCCTCAAACAACTCTTCGAATCATGTGGGTTTCAGTGGTAACTAATCCATCATTGCGCACCCCATGATCATTAATCATAGGTGGCCTACTGATCAGATATTTCCATCAATACCAAGGGTTTCAGGAAAATGGGGGTTCCAGCGAATGAAACAAAATTGATTACCTAACATACTACTGCACTCTCTATACCTACCAAAAATTTATTCCCATACCAGTACATCCCCACAGTGTCCATCAAAATGGAAGACCCTTTCTGTACACACACGCACATGCCAGCATGCCCACCCGCCAGCACGCAGGCCCACACCACTAACTTAACCCTTTACCTAACATGAAAAGTAGACAACACTTGCAAAAAAAATTCTTGAAGAACTATTTATTTTCATTTTTAGCTCAACTTTGGCAAAGCCAAATTTGATCTTATGCCATGGCCAGTTGTCCTTCTGTCCATCAACAATTCAATACGGCTCGGGCTAGAGGCCGTATTTATGAACCGATCTTTACGAAACTTCTTGGGTACCTTTGTTATGATGTGGGACGAGAACGAGTGTTTTGGGGTCCGATCCGAAATTCAAGTTGGCCGTCAGCCACCACTTTGTACCGACGATGCAGAAATCTGTTTTTTGTACAGAACTTCCATATGAAAGTGCTGATTTGAATAATTTTTTGTATGAATGTTTAGTACCCTGGGATATATCACATATAATACGGGTTTTCTTCTCGTACGTAAATTATGCAAATTAGACTAACTTTGATGTATTTTGTGTTACTTTCAGCACTGTAAGTGCAAATGCCAATACGGCTCGGGCTAGAGGCTGTATTTATAAACCAATCTTTACGAAACTTCTTGGGTATCTTTGGTATTACCGTGGGATGAGAACGAGTGTTTTTGGGTGCGGTCCGAAATTCAAGATGGCCGATGGCAGCCATTTTGTACAAAATTAGGTGCAATCAGATTTTTGCACAGAACTTACATATGAAAGTGCTGACTTGAATAATTTTTTTGTGTGAATGTTTAGTACCATGGGATACATCACATATAATACAGGTTTTTTTCTCGTGCAGAAATTATGCAAATTAGATGAACTTTGTTTTTTTCAGTGCTACTTACACACAGTAAGTGCACATGTCAATACGGCTCGGGCTAGAGGCTGTATTTATCAACCGATCTTCACGAAACTTCTTGGGTACCTCTGTTATCACCTTGGGATGAGAACGAGTGTTTCTGAGTGCGGTTCAAAATTCAAGATGGCTGCCAGGGGCCATTTCGTACCGAAATTAGGTCTAATCAGTATTTTGTACACAACTTCTATACGGCTCAGGCTAGAGGCTGTATTTATGAACTGATCTTTACGAAACGTCTTGGGTACCTTTGTTATCACCGTGGGATGAGAACGAGTGTTTTTGGGTGTGGTCCAAAATTCAAGATGGCCACCAGCAACCATTGTGTACCAAAATTAGTGCAATCAGTCTTTTGTACAGAACTTCTGTATGAAAGTTCTGATTTGAATAAATTTTTGTATGAATGTTTAGTAAAATGGAATACATCACACATAGTACAGGTTTTTTTCTCGTGCAGAAATTATGCAAATTAGATGAATTTTGATTTATTTAGTGCTACTTATACACTGTAAGTGTACATGTCAATATGGCTAGGGCTAGAGGCTGTATTTATCAACCGATCTTCACGAAACTTCTTGGGTATCTTTGTTATCACCCTGGGACGAGAACGAGTGTTTCTGAGTGCAGTCCAAAATTCAAGATGGCTGCCAGTGGCCATTTTGTACCGAAATTAGGTCCAATCAGTTTTTTGTCACAACTTCTATACAGCTCGTATTTATGATCTGATCTTCACGAAACTTCTTGGGTACCTTTGTTTTCACCTTGGGACAGGAATGAGTGTGTTTTGGGGTGCCTTTGTTATCACTGTGCTATAAGAACAAATATTTTGGGGTTCAGTCAGACCCACTCTGGGACTCAAAGATTTCTTTTCTAGTTTAGCATCTGACTGTCACCCACCTTTACAATACTTTACCTATACATTTATTACAGGCTACGGTCAGCATTTATGTACAGACCGTTACAATACTTTATATGTACCTTTGTTATCAGGTCATTACCTAGATGTGTGTCATTGCTGTGTCACATAGTATACATGTACATGTCTTACACAAGTTGAGCTACAGTGTCATTCACACTTTCATTAATTTTTGCTTCATGGTTTAGGCCACTCTTTCAAGTTTCCAACTTGTTGCTTTTAGGTATTTGATTTGAAATAAAAAGTCCCACTCCCTTTAGTTTTTTCCTTATTTTAAACAGAGAAAATTGTCAGGCATTATTAACAAGTAAAAGAGATTGAGTTTCAATTGTCTTTACAACCTGTCACACATAAACTGTTGAAAACTTTATTGGTGGCCTTTGTTTGAGCTAATCCGATTTGACACCTTCAACCAAAACAATACAGTTAACTGCCTTTTGTCTGACCAGCTTCAAGGAGATACAATGGAACATAAAGGTTCTATTGATCTTAAAACAACATGAGGTATGGTGGTGGTCGGCCAATGGGGAGTAGTGAGGATGTGCGAACTGCAGGGATATTTTACAGTTGTTAGAGAAGTGTGTTGGATTCGAGCGGGAGATTGCAGAGCTGAGAGGGAGGTTGGGGAGAGCTGGTGTATCTGGAGTTACCCTGTTGAAGGTTACCTATGATGGTGAGGTGGAAGGTGGGTGGAAGGTCGTTGTGGACTCAAGGAGGAAACTGGGAAGCAGCAAACGTAGGGGAAGAATGCTTGATGTGGGAGGTGTAACTGAGGAGGGGGGTTCTAGTAGGAAAATTCGGAAGGTGGCGTCAGGACAGGGCTGCATAGAGTCGGGAAACCGGAGTCGGCGTAAGGCTGCCAAGGTTGCTAGGCGGTGTTTAGAAAACAGGTTTGGTGTTTTAGATTCTGATACCCCTGGGGATGAGAGTGAGGGGGAAATTGAGGGGGGCGAGATGGTTGTTGATGTTGATAGGCCTGATGGGGTAAGGAGGGCAGTGAAGAGAAAGAGGGGGCCAGGGGCATGCAAAGCGAGGGGAGTTGCAGATGATATAGGAACTGGGGCCAGAAGAAGAAAATTAGTTGTAGCGGGGAGCAGCATTATACGTGGGATTGACAATGTGTTTTGTGGTCCTGATAGTTCCAATCAAACAGTCTTGTGTTTTCCGGGGACAAAGGTGGAGAATCTGGGGGACCGGGTAGATGGCATTGTGGCAGGGTCAGGATCAGAACCGGTAGTGGTGGTCCATGTGGGGACCAACAATATCAGGGAGAGAAGGTCAGTAAGTTTGGTGGAGTCGTATAGAGGCTTAGTCAGCAAACTGCTAAGTAGGAATGCAAGGGTAGTTGTATCCGGGGTCCTTCCTGTCCTTGGAGGTGGGGATGAACGGAACTCAAGGATTTTGGTGCTAAATTAGGATAGGAGTTGGAGGACTACTGTGTTGACCTGGGAATACCTTTACCCTTTATTGACCATTGGGACACGTTTTGGGGCAACACGAGCATGTACGGGTGTGATGGGTTGCATCTTAGCAGGGTGGGGAAATGGGTATTGGGGGATAAAATTATATGGGTAGCAGAGCCTTTTTTGGAGAGGAATGGGGTGGGAGGCGGGAGGCAAGTATAACTAGAGTGGACACAGGTGGGATGAACAAGAGCGAGGGGGACAGATTAAGTTTACCAAGGCTAGTGCCAGAAAACAATGGGACCAGTAGGCGGAAGGAAATTAATCTTGGTACCCTGAAAGTGGGTTATAGCAACATCCAGGGTCTCCACCGGAAAGTAAGTGATATTGCTACATTGATCGAGGCAGAGGAGTTTGATGTCATGGGCTCAAGCGAGACGTGGGTAAGACACGAGGAATGGGTAGACCAAGTAAGGGGGTGCGTGTGGATAGGTGTAGGGTGAACGGAAGGCCAGAAAAAGGGGGGGTAGGGTTGTACATTAAAGAGGATTTAAAACCGTCGCTGATCACAGATCTGGGTATCTGGCAGATGTCAGCACCTCGGCTGAGGCATCGAAAGAAATTGGATGGGTAAAGATCAATCTGAGAAACAAAAGTATTGCCCTTGCGATTGTGTACTGTGCGGTGGAGGGAAGCAAACCCGAGTGGAATGACTCGATATACTCAACACTAAGGTCCAGTATCACAGAACTAAAAAACAGGAGTCTCGGTATAATTCTGATGGGTGACTTTAATGGACACATAGGTGATAAGGAAGAAGGCATAGAGGGTGGGGACAAGAAAGTCAACAGGAATGGAAGGAAGCTGTTGAACTTCACAAATGAGCTCGGGTTGAAGATTCTGAACAGAGACGCGAGGTGTAAGGGGAAATGGACCTGGGAGGGGAACGACAGAAAATCAATAATTGACTACATTCTCACAGATATTAATTTATGGATGGGGGTGATAGGGGTAGAAGTGGATGATGAGGGTAAAATGGGTGGATAGTGATCACAACTTGATTACAGTGACAATCAGGGCCAAAAAACTAAAAGCAAAGGAAGCTTCAAGGAGATTTGGGAACTCAAAAAGGATGCTGCCTGGGCGAAGTTCAAAGAAAAACTGAAACCAAAGCTTGCAACTGTACACATGGGGGGGGGGGGGGGGGGGGGGGGGTCCAGAAGATGGCCGACACCATAGTTGCGAGCCTATTGGAGGCAGGGAAGGAAAGTGTAGGAAAGATTAGGGTGCCAACATGGGAACTTGGGTACAGAGTAAATGAAGAACTAAAAAGGGCCATAAAGAATAGAAAAGCTAAATGTGCTTTATACAGGAGAAGTAGAAAACTTAAGGGGGTGGAAAGCAACGAGGCCACGGTAGCAAAGGAAGAATACCAACAAGCACGAAATAAAGTACATAAGATTAAAGACGATAGTCTTATTAGGACGATAAGGACGACAGGTAGGTCGAGTCTGAACGTATTTTGGAAATGGATGAATAAACGTAACAAAGGAACTAACCCACAGAGTATTAAAGTAGATGGCAGAGTTACAGACTAGCAAGATCAAATCGCATCAGAACTAGTCAAGCACTGGGAAAAGATAAACGATAAGCGATGGGGCATGGGGAACCCATAAAACGATAAGCGATGGGGCATGAGTGTCCGAACCAGGTCGAGGAAAATCTATCGAACTACGTGTGCAGCGAAATTAAAATGGAGGAGGTGCAAAAGGTGATCTCAAAATTAAGGAATGGAAAAGCGGGAGGGGTGGATGAAATTCCTAACAAGTTTATCAAAAAAGGGGGAGAGGAACTCTTGGAAAGCCTAACTGCCCTATTCAGTTTAGCCATAGAAAAACAAGAGGTCCCAAATGAGTGGAGAGAAAGCAAAGTGACATTTATTCACAAAAAGGGGGAAAAAGACGTTTTGGATAACTATCGAGGGATCTCTGTCAGTAGCAACATTGGAAAAGTTTTCTGTAAAGTCCTGTATGGGAGATTAGAGGAGGTGATTGAGGAGAAGGGTTTTTTGGGAGAAATCCAGAATGGCTTCAGGAAGGGAAGGAGAGTCACTGACCATCTTTTCACGATATCCCAAATGATAGAATCCGCAAAAGCAAAAAAGAAAAAGATGTTTATGGCATTATTGGATGTTAAAAAGGCATACGATAGAGTATGGAGTGAGGGTATGTGGCGCAAGCTTGAGGCTTTGGTCTTGGATGGCAAGTTTATTGGAATTATGAAAGCATTATATAAAGATGTACAGAGTGAACTTAGCCTGGGTAACATAAGAAAACGGGTGCCTATGGAGATAGGCCTAAAACAGGGGTGTATCCTTTCGCCAATTCTTCTTGCATTGTACATCAAAGGTTTAGGAGATGAACTTCTGCATAGTGACGAGGGGGGTAGCAGTTAGGGATTTGAAGATCCCAGGGCTATTTTTTGCAGACGATATGGTGCCAGTGTAGAAAGCGAAGAGGGGCTAGCAAAAATGCTGGGAATTGTTGGGAAATATGGGAGCAAATGGAAACTCAAACTTAATGAAAGCAAGAGCAAAGTTATACCTGTGGGCCACAAAGTGGACTCCACTCGAAGGTGGAGAGTGGGGGAGTTCTGCAATCTGCATTCCGGAAGGTAGCAGCAAACTTCTTAGTGTAGGAGAGACAGGTGACTACGAGTTTCTGGGGGTAAATATAAACATCACAGGAAGAGGCATCTACCGAAACCACACAAATAAATTGATTCGGAAGGGGAAGCGAATCCTTAACCAAATGAAACTTATAGGGAGAAACAATTTCAATAAGGTTTTCGTTGGGAAAAAGCTTGGAAATCCTGCTGAACTATTGCAGGCCGATGGATAACGGGGTCGACTAATGCCGCAGCACTAGAAGCAATCAGGGGTGAGCTTGGGTGGATGAGGATCAAGGACAGGATAGGCCTATTGAAACTCGGTTATCTTAATTATTTTGTAAATCTCCTCGACAGTCGATGGTGTAAAGTAATGTTCCTGAGAATTTTTAACTCAAATATCAAGACAGGGTGGATGGTCCAAGTGGGAGAGCTAGTAGAGAACTACTCTCACTGGGAGTATAATGGGGAAGTGGGATGGGAGAATGAAGGACATGTGGTTAGTGGGAGACTCAAAGGAGAGGGTTAATATGCTAATCGGAGAGATTGGGAAGAATGGGGCAAGGGATGTCATTAAGCAGTTTGTCTCCGAGTGTTGGGAGGAGAGAAGAAGCGTGGGAATAGGGAGGCAGTTGGGGGCACAGGGGTAACCAAGGCCTTCTCATCCGAGAACCACGACAAATCAGCGGCCAGCCAAAGTGTTATTATTATTATTATGACAAAGCATGATATTTCTCCTTATTTTTTTAAGAAAGATTATGAGCTTCTTGTGTGAAGTATTAAACATATACCCCTGTGTAGTAATTGAAAGCAATGTACATTCTGTTGTATCTTTAATAATTTACTACTTGTCATGGCAAGAAATACGCAATATGTTTTTTTGGTTTCTATTCCTTTTCTTACAGTAGATCCTTGTGAAATGAATAAAATGTGTGTGCTATTTTTTCCTTAACTGTTTTCAGTTAATTATGTTGGAGTGTAACCCCTCATAATTCTCACAACATTTATCCCAGTAAGCATGTTTTGAAATTAAGAATTGTGCAATTCTTAATTTCATAACAATCGTGAGTTTGGCTTGAACATTTTTCACCACCTCAGTTCTATTCTGCATTTCCCCTGCTAACAATAGCAAAGAACATAGTTCATACAAACACATACTGGTTATGAAGCTTTCCATTTAAAGAAATATTGCCAAAGTAATTTAAAAGTAATTAATTACATCTCATGAAGTAATTGTAATTAATTACTTTGAAATTAAAAGTAATTGTAATTGTAATTATAATTGTAATTATAATTGAAAAATTAAAAGTAATTGTAATTGTAATTAATTACATTTGTATGTAATTGACCCCAGGCCTGATGAGGGGTCATAAGCTATGTCTTTTATTCAGATAAAAATTGAAACATCATATATTTGAATGGAGATTTTTAGCTCATCTTGACAAAGTCAAGCTGAGCTAATCTCATCGCTCTCCCTCTGTCGTCCGTCCGTTCGTCGTCCGTCAACACCATGTTTTGGTCTTCTCCAAAGCCACTAGGCGAATTCAAGTGAAAGTTTGTGTGACTGATGGTCCCAAAGGTGCATTGCATTTTTATTCAACTCAACATGCCCAGCCCCATAGGGAGGGAGTGGGGTAAAATGGTACAAAATATTTTTAAAATCTTCTCAAGAACTAATGTGTGCAATGACTTGATATTTGCTATGGAGCTTCCTTTTGAGGTGTAGAATCAAGTTTGTTCAAATAAAGTTCGTGAAGCAATATTTGGCTGTGTAATGGGAGGGGGTAAGATTTTTGGCCCCGCCCAAAATTTCTATTTTCTGAACCGATGGTCCGGTATGAACCAAATTTTGGATGTGGTATTATTGGGTCATAAGTACATGACCTCTGCAAAAAAAAAACATTCCCGCATCCCCATGGGGACCGTGGGAGCTAAAAGTACTCCCATAAATTCCCAGAGAGCTATTATTTGGTATGAAGTATCCTTAGGACCAGTAGAATTGAATAGTAAAAAAAATTGCCATCGGTTATGTTAGGGTGTTCTGTAATGGGCATCGAAAAAATGCTGAGTCAGCATATTTGCAAAAATTTTTTTAAATCTTTTCTCCAGAACCAATCATCAGAATCTTTTGATATTTGGTATACAGCATTCATAGGGGGTGTCAGATACAAGTTTTTTGAAATAGCCTTTATTGGGTCATATTTGGGCTCACTACTGGAGCCCGAATTTTTTAACATAGGGTAATATGGGGAATATTCTTTAAAAATCTTCTTCTTCAGAACCACCAGTCAGAATCTTTTAATGTTCGGTTGACATCATTGATATGACGGTCAGATTCAAGATTGTTCAAACCAAGTCCCTAGGTTAATATTTGGGCTTCCTACAGAAGCCCAAATTTTAACTTTGTTCAATATGGGGGGGTAATTTAAAAAAAATCTTCTTCTTCAGATCCGCCAGTCAGAATGCTTTCATATTTGGCGTACAACATCTCTAGGGGGGAGGGGGGGGGTCAGATTCAAGTTTGTTCAAATCAGGTCCCTTGGTATATATTTGGGCTCGCTATGGTAGCCCAAATTTTTACTTAGTGCAATATGAGGAAATTTCTTTTAAAATATTCTTCTTCAGATCCACCAGTCGGAATGCTTTCATATTTGGTATACAACATCTCTAGGGGGGTCAGTTTCAAGTTTGTTCAATTCGAGAGCCTGGGTTAATATTTGGGCTCCATATGGGAACCTGAAATTTAACTTAGTACAATATGAGGGAATTTCTTCAAAAATCTTCTTCTTCAGATCCACTAGTCAGAATGCTTTCATATTTGGTATACAACATCTCTTGGGGGCTCAGATTCAAGTTTGTTCAAATTGGATCCATAGGTTAATATTTGGGCTCGATATGGTAGCCCAAATTTTAACTTAGTGCAATATGAAGAAATTTCTTTAAAATTTCTCTTCTTCAGATCCAACAGACGGAATGCTTTCATATTTGGTACACAACATCTCTAGGGAAGTCAGATTCAACTGTGTTCAAATCGAGAGCCTGGGTTAATATTGGCCATTTTGTTGAAGAATTAAATTTGTATTCAGTATCCTCTAGAGGTGTGTAACTAAGATTAATCCACATAGGTTGTATCCAGGGGCTTCATAGGGGAGCTCTACATTTTACTTTATGATCAACTGAAGAAAAGGCATGATGCCTGGATTATTTTTGTCACTCCTTAGGGACTCGAGGATTGACAGTGTAGCCTATGGAGATGGCTTGCTTAATGTACTCATTCTTGGACTCTGTTTATATTGTGTTCTGTTCAAGATGAGCGCTTCAGGCCCCGTGGGGCCTCTTGTTGTATATAGGCCTAGCCGGTTTTGTTTGTTACGTTGGGTAAAGGGTTCATGCTTCTAAATCATCAACGGTATGGCAATTATTCAGATATCTGGACATGTGATTATTTGGTCAACCAAGGTTAATCCATGTGATTAATCGATCAAGAAAACCCCTTAACCATTTCAGCTCTAGACTGAATAATAGGAGCAATACACAGCTACAGACAGACGTTTCTATTACTGCATTATACCCAAGATGTTTTACTGTTTTATTTTGAACTACACCAGGGTCAAGTAACTCAAGTTTGAAACAACCCACGTTATAAGGATATAATACTGGTAGACAGATGAAATGATGTGGGGATTCAGCACACACTACAGGTCGCTGCTCTGACTCACCCATTCACTTCCACATTTCATACATGGCTTTGGGGCAATGTCTAGATGGGTTCTCTCAAATTTTTCTGTATTTCGTTGAAAAACATGGTCACCAGTAGACATCTTAGATTTGGCATATAAATTGTCAACAATTCCATTAGCACACCCTACAGGCCGAATCACTCACCTGATCTTTTTCAGATTTCACATGTAGCTTTAATGTGACGTCTGTATGGGAGTTATCATATTTTTTTTAAATTTCTTTAAGAAACATGGCCACTGGTCGCCATCTTGGATTTGGATATAAATTGTCCTACAATTCCTTTAGCACACCCTACAGGCCGCAGCTCTCATCCGATTAGTTCAAAATTGCATATGTGTCTCTGAGACGATGTCTAGATGGGAGCTATCAAATTTTTCCAAATTTTGTTTAAAAACATGGTCTCCAGAGACCATATTAGGATTTGGCATAGAAATTGTTAACAATTCCATTAGCACACCCTACAGGCCGCATCTCTCACCCGATCTTTTTCAAATTTCATGTGTAGCTTTGGTGTGTTGTCTAAATGGGACCTATCAAATATTTCTGAATTCTGTTGAAAAACATGGCTGCCATCAGCCATCTTGGATTTGGATAAAAATTGTCAAAAATTTCATTAGCTCACCTTACAGACAGAATCTTTCACCTAATCTGAATTCTGTTGAAAAACATGGCTGCCATCAGCCATCTTGGATTTGGATAAAAATTGTCAAAAATTCCATTAGCACACCCTACAGACAGAATCTTTCACCTTATCTTCTTCGAATTTCATATGTAGCTTTGGTGTGATATCAAGATGGGAGCTATCAAATTTTTCTAAATTTCATTGAAAAATATGGTCGCCAGCACTCATCTTGGATTTGGCACATAATTTGTCAACAATTCCATTAGCACACCCTGCAGTCTGCATCTCTCACACAAGCTTTTTCATATTTCAGGTGTAACTTTGGTGTGATGTCTAGATAGACGCTTCTGATTTTTAATCGAGTTGTAACGAAGTCGAACTCGACTTATAGTTTTGTGAATGGCGGGCGGGCATAAACAATTGGTTTCCGGATGATAACTTGATAATGGTTCGACCCACGTTCATGAAACTTCATAGGTAGGTTGGTATCGGTGAGAGGAAGAACCCTATTTATTTTGGACTTGCTTGGTCAAAGGTTACAGTCACAGTGACCTTGAACATAGTAAATTGTAAACAATTGGTTTTCGGATGATAACTTGACTGTGGTTCAACCCACATTCATGAAATTTTGTATATAGGTTGGCTTTCATGAGAGGAAGAACCCTATTTATTTTGGACTCACTAAGTCACAGGTCAAGGTCACAGTGACCCTGAACATAGTAAATCAAAACAATTGGTTTCCGGATGATAACTTGATAATGGTTTGACCTTCGTTCATGAAACTTCATAGGAAGGTTGGCATCAGTGAGAGGAAGAACCCTATGTATTTTGAACTGACTGGGTGAATGGTCAAGGTCACAGTGACCTTCAACATAGTAAATCATGAACCATTGGTTTCCGGATGATAACTTGATAATGGTTTGACCCACATTCATGAAACTTCATAGGTAGGTTGGCCTAGATGAGTGGAAGACCCCTATTTATTTTGGACTCACTAGGTCAAAGGTCAAGGTTACAGTGAGCTTGAACATAATAAATCATAAACAACTGGTTTCCAGATGATAATTATACCCCCACTTTCGAAGAAAATGGGGGTATACTGGATTACATGCGTCCGTCCATCTGTGCGTCTGTGCGGGCAGACATATGGGGTTTAGGTGGCTATTTGTTGGTACAAAGTCACATAGTTAAATGTCATTATTCTAGGGTGGGGTTTAGAGTTGGGGTGGGGTGGGGTTAGGGTCAGTAAAAGGTAGGGTTAGGGTTTGCTACCACCCCAAAAATTTTTCACCCCAAAAGTTGTTTTAATACAATGGACATGCATTTTAGTGAAAATAGACCAGGCACATAATGAATTTTCATTAGTCTAGGGTGGGGTTTAGAATTGGGGGTGGGGGGGGGTAGGGTTAGGGTCAGAAAATGGTAGGGTCAGGGTTTGCTACCACCCCAAAAATTCTCCCCAAAATCACTTGTTTTAATATAATGGACATGCATTTTATTGTAGTCCCATAAAAACAGCCGCATAAGTACCAATTGTTAGAACGTGTGTCAGTGCATCCGTGTGTGAGTCCGTCCGAGAATATTCATAACTTTCATAACTTAAGTAAATTACCGGTATTATTTTCTATAAAAAAAAATAACTAGTGTGGGCATACCTATGACCAATATAATATTTGTTGGTCATAGGTATGCCCACACTAGTTATTTTTTTTTATTACTTGTTTTTATTACTTGTTCACTTAGAAATTGTGTCCGTCAGAGCCAAATTTTGTCTGTTCAGCCTGTATCTCAGGTATCAAATTTTCTATTGCAATGAAATTTGCCGTGAACACTGCTTATGGTATAGGCTTTTAAAAAAGAATTCAACGATATTTCTCACATTCTCCTTTTTAGAGTTATCCCCCTTTTTTGACTTAGAAATTGTAGGAAATAGACATTATTTGTTTGTTCAGCCTGTATCTCAGGTATGGGTTATCAGATTTCAGTGAAATATGGCATGCAGTTTGCCTAGGACAAAGGCTTCTGCCTCATTAACACCAAACAATTTACCATACCTTTTGACTTAGAAATTGTTGGAAATTGTTATACCCCCACTTTCAAAGAAAATGGGGGGGGGGGGGTATACTGGATTACATGCATTCGTCTGTGTGTCCATCCGCCCATCCATCCGTCCATCCGTGTGTGAGTCCATCCAAGAATATTCATAACTTTCATTATTCTCTATAATATTTGTTGGTCATAGGTATGCCCAAACTAGGTGGTACACCACGTGGGGGTATGTACCGGTCGATAGTCCAGCTCTTGTTTGACAATGGTTCCACCCGCGTTTTTGAAACTTCATAGGTAGTTTGGCATTGGTGCAAGAAAGAGTCCCATTTATTTTGAAATCACTAGGTCAAAGGTCAAGGTCACAGTGACCCATCACATAGTAATTTGTAAACAATTGGTTTCCGGATAATAAGTTGATTATGATTAAACCCACTTTTGTTTTGTCACAACTCGACATTAGATTGGTGATCCTGTCGGCATTTTTTTATTTATGAATTTTGTTCAAAAATATTTCCGCCAACAGCCATCTTGGATTTGGCATGTCCAACAATTCCTTTAGCACACCCTACAGGCCACAGCTTTCACCCAATCAGTCCCAATCTCTACATGTGGCTTTGGGGCAATGTCTAGATGGGATCTCTCAAATTTTTTTTAATTTCGTTGAAAAACATGGCCGCCAGTGGCCATCTTAGATTTGGCATATAAATTGTCATCAATTCCATTAGCACACCCTACAGGCTGCATCTCTCACCTGATCTTTTTCAAATTTCACATGTAGCTTTCATGTGATGTCCATATGGGAGCTAGCCATCTTGGATTTGGATATAAATTGTCAACAATTCCATTAGAATTTCCTACAAGCTGCATCTCTCACCCAGTCTTTTTCGAATTTCATATGTAGCTTTGGTGTGATGTCTAGATTGGAGCTATGAAACTTTTGTGATTTTCGTTGAAAAACATGGCTGCCAGTGGCTGTCTTGGATTTGGCACATAAATTGTCAACAATTCCATTAACTCACCATCCCCGTGGGAACCCCAGGAAATGAAGCACTGCTTGTTCACTGCGGTAAACAGGCTCTGTTTTACTGGTAAAATAGGACCCAGTCACCAATGCTTGGGTGGTGCAAACCCTCTCTAAAATGGGCAACATGGCTTATTAACGCTCACCCCTGGTCTTGAGTTGAGACTCATGTTGTTGTCATGATTAGCCATTGTGCTAAAATATATGACCTTAAACACCAATAAATAAATAAATAAATTAGCTCACCAGCACACCCTGCAGGCCACATCCCACCTTTTTCAAATTTCATATGTAGCTTTGTTGTGATGTCTGGAAGGGAACTTTCATATTTTTCTGAATTTCATTCAAAAATCTGGCCGCCATCGGCCGTCTTGGATTTGACATATAAATTTTCAACAATTCCATTACCGTAGTACATCGAACAGGCCATATCCCTCACCCGATCTTTTTCAGATTTCATATGTAGCTTTGGTGTTATGTCTTTTTTGTAGAAACTTGAGTGAATGACTTGGCGTTACTGGATCTTTCTATTTAGTTCAGTCCCTTTTTATCTCTCCAAAACTTTTTTTCAGGGGAATACAGCCCTGACACTGCCCATCTGTCTGTAGACGATGTTGGTTTCCACTCTCTAACTAAAATTCCACTTTGCCAACCAAAACCACTCTAGGCATGTTGGTTAGGCAAGATGAGAGGAAGAACCCTATTTATTTTAGGATCATTGTGCAGAAGGACAAGGTCACAGTGACCTTGAACTTTAATTTTTATCACTATTGGTTTCCACTCTGTAATTAAAGTTCTGCTTGGTTGACTGGAGCCAAACTTGGCATGTGAGTTAGGCATGATGAGAGGAAGAATCCTATTCATTTTGGGATCATTGTGCAGAAGGACAAGGTCACAGTGACCTTGAACTTTAATTTTTATCAGTATTGGTTTCCGCTCTGTAATTAAAGTTCTGCTTGGTTGACTGGAGCCAAACTTGGCATGTGAGTTAGGCATGATGAGAGGAAGAATCCTATTCATTTTGGGATCTTTGTGCCAAAAATCAAGGTCACAGTGATCTTGAACTTCAATTTTTATCAGTGTTAGTTTCTGCTCTGTAATTAAAGTTCTGCTAGGTCAACTGAAACCCAACTTGGCATGTGGGTTAGGCATGATGAGAGGAAGAACCCTATATATTTTAAAGTAATTGTGCATAAGGTCAAGGTCACAGTGACCTTGAACGTAAACATTTACCATTTAATTGAAATTTTGCTTGCCTGATCGATACTAAACTTGCCTCATGGATTGAGCATGATGAAAGGAAGAACCCTATTTATTTTTTAGGTCATTATGCCAAAGGTCAAGGTCACAGCCATCTTGAAATTGAAATTTTATCGGTCAGAGCTGGTTTAGGCTCTCGTAATTATTAAAATCATGCATTCTCGATTATAACCCAACTGGGCCACAGTGACATTGAACTTAAAATTTTATTGGTCCCAATCGAAACCAAACTTGACATGTCATCAATTACAGGTAATCTTATTATGCCCCCGAAAATTTTTTTTGTGGAGTATATAGTGGAGGTCTCCGTCCATCTGCCCGTCCGTCCGCCTGCCCGCCCGCCCGCCCGCCCGTCCGTACGAACATTTTGTATTATAACTCGAACATCAGTTGTTGGATTTTAATGTTCTTTGGTATGGTGATAGGGCAGCTTGGTGGAACAGATGCCCTTGTACCTAGGGTTTCGTCCGACAAATCTTACAGGAGTTATGTCCCTTATTTACTTTTTCCGTCTGTCCGTACGAACATTTTATATTATAACTCGAACATCAGTTGTCGGATTTTAATGTTCTTTGGTATGGTGATAGGGCAGCTTCGGGGAACGGACGCCCTTGTACCTAGGGTTTCGTCCGACAAGTCCTACAGGAGTTATGTCCCTTATTTACTTTGAAAATTGATGATTTTTTGATTTCCTACCAATTAAAATTGTTTGGCTAAACCGATGAGTTTCAAATTTTATATGCTGATTACTCATGTCAAAGTACAGGTCGGTTTCAATTTGAGGTTTGACTCGGCAATTTTTGATGCAGTTATGCCCCCTTTTTCACTTGGAAAAGATGCAAGACCAGTTCTACTTTTTCACTGGTTTGAGAATTTTTAACAAAGGTATATGTACTATTCCTATTTTTGCCTCTTTCAGTTATTATTCAATATGGCACCATTCAAGTCATCTGCAATTATTTTTATAACTTTTTCTCTATTACTGACTCCTTAGTGCTGTTCTGCAATGTAGCAGCAGTGGAGCTGTTGTCTGTTGTCACAAAACATATTAACAAAATATAAGTAATAATAATTTTATTGGCACTTTGCCATTCCTTACTGTTGTTCTGCAATGTAGTGTTGTTCTGCAATGTAGCAGCAGTAAAGCTGTTGTCTGATTATCCACATGTGAGTACGACTTGGCTACCTTCGGGGGCATTAGCACACGCATTAGCGTTGCTCTTGTATGTATTATTTGAAAAAATAATACCAGCAGTGGCTGTGTTAATTTAATGTAATATATTATCAAGGTTACTGTATCAGGGTGAATTTTCAGGGGGATTGGCCTCCTCTGGCAGCTACCTCTAGTTGGACAAGTTGAGCTGCAGTGTCATTAACACTTTCATTAGTGTTTGAAATCAAACATTATTGCGTTCGAGGAAATATTGCCCACCCATGGAAAGTGATCAGTCCACGGCTGCCGTACTATATGAGAAAAATTCTTTACAAATCTTATTCGGAACCACCAGTTAGAATTTTTTTGATATTTGGTTTATAACATGCTTGTGGGGGTCAGATTCTAGTTCAGTCATACTGAGCAGAGTTATGACCTTTAATTAGTCTGTGTGAAACACACAGACTATTGTTTTTGTACGGTTCCTTTCTTCTTCTTCTTGTTCTTCTTCTTGTTCTTCTTCTTCTTCTTCTTCTTCTTCTTCTTCTTCTCTCGCAGATTTTTGGCATACTGGTGGACAGTCAAAAGTTTTCGGCCACCTATGTTTTTCAGGTCGCTACAGCCACTGAGTATGGCCCAGTCAGCCACAGGGTTTTCACAGCCTCCAATTTCCTGATACAGTAAATTCTCCTCAAGCAATAGGATGCTATGTTACTCACATTGGAGATAATGTAAACATCAGTGGAGCCAGCTGTGAAAAAATGAAATGTGATCTTGTTATGATAATGGGATGTAAGTTTCTAGAACTAAGTTGAGAGAAACCCTTTGCCTTGCAAGGAAATAAATTATAAATTATTCAGTTCAGTGTTTTTAACCCTCTCAGGACTTCAATGTGCATTGCACATATTTTAGTTCCGACAGAATAAAATTAACCCTTTCCATAAAACTGCACTGAATAATTGTTGAAACCTATCACAAAACTGTCAGGATGCCGGTAACAATGCAATACTAACATCGTCAACAACTGTATTGTTAACTGTGTTAGTGCTATGACTGTTTAAAACTCATTTGTTAGAGGAGTTCTGTAGTCTTTAACTGCGCTCGGCTCGGTCTTACCGAGAGAGCAGAAACCTTTGGTGCTAAAGTGCCATTAAGAGAATGTCTCTGATTTGTGTCGTTCCACCCCTCCGGAGTGCAAAAGCAGGTACTGTCAGCTGAGAAACTCAATGTTTTTTGCTTTATTTTCTGTAACAGTTAATTCTATGTGGAATGGGACACTTTTTCAGTGTGCCTTCCAATGTAAGGATTCTTAACCCTTCAGCCAACATAATGGCGAAAACCGATCAACATTATTCACAGAAATGTCTATTCAGTTTTAATTACCTTTTCATTTTTGCTTGAAAAACATAGCTTATGACCCTTTATTGGATTGAGCTCATTTTTTAAAGGATTATTTGTTTATTGATGTTTAATGTCACATATTTCTGCACAGTGGCTAATCATGACCACGACAGTTTTTCGGGTGGAGGAAGTCGGAGTACCCGGGAAGAACCACTGGGAAACAACAAGCAACTTTCAGATCCCCCACATACTAACTCCATTCAAGCAGGGTTAGCATTGGTTGAAGACGGGTGCACCATCGATGTGCAGTACGCTTTAGTACACAACGCCACCATGCACCCACATGGGCAATGGGGTGAAGTGTCTTGCCCAAGGACAGAGTGAGGACCTCTTGCCTTGCAGCCTTTCTCTGCCAACTGAGCCACTGCACCCCCATTTAAAGGATTAAAATGGAGTATTTAAAGGGAATATTTTAACCCTCTGAAGATCTTAATATGTGGACATTATTCAGAAAGACTGGGAAATGCATTTTATTACACCTTAATGCATTTCTAAAGTTTATGAATGTATTTCATCACTCAAATTAGTGGGCAGAGCCAAAAATGTCCATTTCTGGTTCGTGTATCAAACCATTTGAATGCTGGTCACATATATGCCAATTCTGGTTTCTTATAAAAATGTTCTGATTTCTGTATGAATATCTGTAAATACTGCTAACGAAAACTCATTTCCGATTTGTTAAAAAATATTTTATTCCCGAAAGTAAGCCTCCATGAATTCTCTTTCTTTATAGTTTATTCCTGTTACTTTAACCCTTTTCACACAGACTTGAATTTACTGGTGGCAGTAAATTCTGTTTCTCTAGTTAGTTATATTTTTGCCTGTTTTCAGCTTGTTAGCACGATAACTTCAAAAAGTATCAGTGGATTCAGTCAATATTTGGTATGTGAGACTTTTTTAGCAATGTCTTGAATGGGTTCCAAAACTGGTATGGTTCGGCCATACTGAGCAGAGTTGTGGCCCTTTGTTTGTTCATTTTTGCCTGTTTTTAGCTCGTAAGTGCGATGACTTGGAACAAATATCAATGGATTTGGTCAATATTTGGTTCGTGAGACGTTCTGAACAATGTCTTGAATGGCTTCAAAAACTTGTACAGTTCAGCCATACTGAGCAGAGTTATGGACCTTAATTAGTTATATTTTTGCCTGTTTTCAGCTCGTTAGCGTGATAACTTGAACAAATATCAATGGATTCAGTCAGCATTTGGTGTGTGACTTTTTTTAACTTAGCTTGAACAAGTATCAATGGATTTGGTTAGTATTTTAGTATGTGAGACTTTCTTAATAACGTCTTAGATGGGTTAAAAAAAATTGGTACGGTTTGGCTATATTGAGCAGAGTTTTTGCCTTAGGTAATTTTTTCCTGTTTTCAGCTCGTAAGCATGATAACTTGAACAAATGTCAATGGATTTGATCAATGTTTGGTTTGTGAGACTTTCTTAACAATGTTTTGAAGGAGTTTGAAAACTGGTACGCCAGGCCTTCCAATTCATTCATTTTGAGGACATCATTTTGCCTTCATTTGGGCACATTAAAACCAGAAATAACAAATTTATCCTGTTATGTTTTAATGTCATGCCTTTCTTTGTGTTTCTATGATCATATTATGATGGAAGTTATTCTAAACTGCAGAATAGGCACAGATAATTAAAAAATATTCTTGATGCCTTCACACCTCTAATTTGGGGACACTTAGAAGGTGTGAAATTCAGGTAATTTAAAGGCCTGAGTATGGTTCACCCATTCATAGCAGCATTATGGCACTTAATTAGTTAATTTTTGCCTGTTTTGAGCTCATTAGCATGATTAATTGAATAGATATCAATGGATTTGTTTTTTTACCTTACAGGTGCTAAAAAACTTGATCCCACATCGCTGATGCGTAATCCTTGTTTCAAACCATTTTATAAAACTTTATTATTTTCAGACACACAATGGTCACTGGTATGCAGGAATTGGACAAAATGAAAGCAGACATGCAGAATTTCCATGTTCCATTGGAAGTGTTTGAGTGAGAAATACTTTTTAGATTTTTATTTTGTGACAAGAATGATTTCCCCACAATTGGTAAAGTGTCATTAGATTTCATTCATTCATCTTGTTTAACAGAGCTTAGTGAGACAAGATCAAGATCTAACTAGATTTTATGGTTCTGGAGAATCATGTTTTTTCCAGATGAGATTCCATGATTTTTCATGACCCCCAGAGTGTCTGATGAATTGTTTTTAACTGTCTCACTGAAATTCCTTTTTTGATGTTATGAGAAAGATAGGTATAGTAGTCTCAAATAACTCAGTTTGATAAAAAAAAATGTTTAGGTAAAAACCATCATTAATGGTGGAGAGGGTTAATATCAATATCGTCGTCCGACAGGTTAATGACCGACAAAAGCAGTTACGTTGGTTTCACACATACCCACTGAGTGCTGTGGATATTTGAAAATGGTCCATTTTATCTCAAATGTATCCAAAATATTGATGTCTGGCAGTTTGTAGATGGTTAACACGTGCTAACAGGACTATTTTTCCATGCAACTTGTAAAGTCACACCAAGAACTGTGAATGGCCATTTTTCCCTAAAAATCTACAAGATGTTTTCAGAGAAATCCAGGGAGAACATGAATTTTATGCTTTTGATGGGTATCATTGTTTATCCAGCCAAAAATGGGTTAAGGGTTGTTTTTTTATTCCCTTATTATTTACAAAAATAATTCTCAGTGAATTCTACTTCCACTAATGTTGATCTCGCCTCTTAACTTTGGGTGCTGTGAGTATGCAAACACAGACCATTTTATCAAAATTGTGATGTTTGAGAACCTGCATTGGGTTAACAAATGCTTACTGGACTATTTTGTTCATGCAACTTGTAATGTCACACTAAGATCTGAGAATGGCCAATTTTTCTTAAAAATCTACGAGTGTTTTTAGAGAAATCCTCGGATAACATGAATTTTTAACCTTTTGAGGGGTATCGCTCTGTAACCAGCCCTAAACGAGTTAATGCTTGGTTTTGTAAATACTTTCATTACTAACAAAAATGATCCTCGGTGAATTCCACCTCCAATGAGGGAGGTTATGTTTACCTCGCAGGTACACATTGGGTGTTATGGGTGCCCAAGGCCAGCCCATTTTCTCAAAATGTCTATGCTTGACAGCCTCCAGAGGGTTAACAAATGCTTACATGGATATTTTGTCCATGCAACTTGTAATGTCACTCCAAGACCTGCGAATGGTCAATTATTCTTGAAAACTTACTAGATGTTTTCGAGAAATCCACAGAAAATGGAAATTTTAAGCTTTTAAGGGATGTATCTCATGAACCAATCGAAAATGGGTTAAGACCTCGATTTTTGAATACCCTTACTACTTACAAAAGTGTTTCCCTATCAGTTTTGCGACCGGTAAAAGAAGTTACGTTTCTCTGTGGCATTCCCATTTGATGTTGTTGGAGTCCAAAAACAGATAATTTTTTTCAAAATTTTGACATTTAGCAGCCCATGGAGGGTTAACAAATGTTTACCGGAAGATTTTATCCATGCAACTGGTAATGTGACACCAAAACCTATCAATGGCAATTTTCTCTTGAAAACATTTAAGATGTTTGTAAAGAAATCCAGGGAAAATGTCACACAAAGACCTGCGAATAATCAATTTCTTTTCAACCTACACACAGTTGTTTACAATTGGCTGTAACATAAGTGCAAGCCCTACTTCGGAACTAACTCAAGCTTTTAGAATCTTTTCCAAACGAGTTGGAAAAGTACTAGAGTGCAAAAGCACGAAAAAGATCGAAAAAAGGGTCGAACAAGACCAGCGCTCGAAATTACAGGTACTCTCTCTGCACACCTCTTGCGTTTACCGAGCGCATGCGCAACAACCGTGACGTCAATTCCTTTATTTTCCGCCATTGTACATGGTCGGAAATTTTTGTGACTCGTGCTAAATTATGCTGTTTATTCTTCGTGAACAACTTATTCTCCATATTTAGTGTGCTACTGGATTGTATCCTTTTATCAAGCTACCAAATTATTATTATTTAATGTTAATTTGTATTTTTATTGCTTGTATCTTCACACTTTGTCTTGTCTTTCCCCCACGTGTGAACACGACCTTAGTGCTGTTTTCCGTCGGCGGGAAGCTTGATTATTATTTTGATATAATGCCTAAGACTATTCCTTGTACCTCTTGTTTGCAAGTGAAACATGTGGACGATTCTCATGCCACATGTGTCACTTGCAACAATTGCAATCTTGTGGTATTTGTGGGGTTTGGTCCTCTAAATTCTATTGTTATTAAGGCTCTTCCGTCTTCAGACGGGCGTAGGCCTTTACTCTGTCCTGTTAGAGCGTTACGTATCTATAGACAGAGATCTCAGTTTATCAGAAAGGGACGAAAACGTTTCTTTCTGTCTTTGATGCCTAATAGAAAGGACATTTCGGTCCATTCTATTGCTAGATGGATTCAATTAACTATCCGTACTGCTTATGAGAGTTTATCTTCTTCTCAGCAGTCTGTGCTTAAGATTTCCGCTCATGAAGTAAGAGCTCTTGCTACTTCTTGAGCTTATGCTAATAGTATTGCTATTACAGATTTATTGAAGGCTGCTTATTGGTCTCAGCCATCCACATTCACGAATTTTTATCTCAGAAATATTGAGTCCATTTCTGGAGACCTGCATTGTTTAGGTCCGTTATCTGTTGCTCAGAATGTCGTCCACTAAACAGTTGCAACTATAGTTATGCAGGCTTTCTGTTCCGGCAGTGACTCCGTCCGGCTGCCCGCTTCGCTCTGGGCTATTTGACCCAGGGCAAGGGGAAGGGTGTTCCCTTAGGTCACCTGCTTTATAGTGAAAAGCAAGGGAATGCCTCCTCCAAAGTCAGTATTTCTGAGTCGCTTCCGGGATGGTTTGAAAGTGTAATATTAATGTTAAAATTCATTCATGTCATATTTTTAAAGTGTAGCTCGGTGTGAAGCATTTGTATATGTCAAGTGTCAAACGGGCCTTAATATACAATACTCGGACACTTTTAAAAGATTATAAAGAGTCTCAATTCTCTGGACTAACTTTATTTATTGGCTTACTTTAAAAATAATTAGTATAAGGGTTATACTGGATGTTAATAGAGAACATGAATGTTATTGTGCTCAATTATAAAGGGTATTGTATCTTTCTAATTTAATATTAAATAAGAAAGATACATGTAAAGCCTAATACTCCTTTTCTCCTTAAGGGGTTGCCTCTATTTTATATAGTTGAGCTTATTGGATTTTCCTCTATGTCCTAGGCCCTCCAGCCTTCTTACTATTCATCTAAGTCTGGGTCATTGGTACAGTATAAAAATGTTAAAAAATTTATAGTAATTTATATATTTTTTATACTTACCAATGACCCAGACGGGGATGGCCCTCCCAGGAGTTGGGAACTCTTGCCTCCCCGCTGAGTACATAGCGCTGACCAGGCACTGCCAGTAAGAATGATAATTGGTGCCAATTTCGGAACGTCCTTGACACTGCGCATGCGCAGTAGGGGCGAAGTATGGAGGTCCTATAGGACATGATTTCTTTTGGTTTTGGATGCAAATTTTGGGGATTGGGGGGCAAAATTTGTGTTTGGCCCTGGTTTTGTTAGAGTTAGCACCAGCTAAGTCCGGGTCATTGGTAAGTATAAAAAATATATAAATTACCATAAATTTTTTAACTTTCTCATTGCCCCGTGGGAACCTTGGGAGCTAAAAATAGGAAAAACCTTAAAACTGCCATATCTCCAAAACTACATGGCACAGAGAATTCTTATTTTGTATAAAGCTTACTTTTATCCAGTAGAATAGAATGGTTAAAAAACATCCCTATCTGTTTGATCACAAGGTACTTTTTTCAGGACTTTGAAAAAGGCTGAGTCAGCACTTTTTAACACTGTAGACAATGGGAAAAACATTAAAAAATCTTCTTCTCCAGATCCAGCAGGCAGAATCTTTTGATATTTGGTATGCAACATTGTAGGGTGGATCTGATTCAAGTTTGTTCAAATCGGCCCCCTGGGTTCATATTTGGGCTCAGTATAGGAGCCCGATTTCGAACTTAGTGCATTTCAGGCAAATTTCTCGAAAAATCTTCTTCTCCAGATCCAGCAGGCAGAATCTTTTGATATTTGGTATGCAACATTGTGGGGTGGATCTGATTCAAGTTTGTTCAAATTGGCTCCCTAGATTCATATTTGGGCTCACTATAGAAGCTCGAATTCGAACTTAGTGCATTTCAGGCAAATTTCTTCAAAAATCTTCTCTAGATCCAGCAGGCAGAATCTTTTGATATTTGCTATGCAACATTGTGGGGTGGATCTGATTCAAGTTTGTTCAAATCGGCCCCCTGGATTCATACTTGGGCTCTCTATAGAAGCCTGAATTCGAACTTAGTGCATTTCAGGCAAATTTCTTAAAAAATCTTCTTCTCCAGATCCAGCAGGCAGAATCTTTAGATATTTGGTATGCAACATTGTGGGTTGGATCTGATTCAAGTTTGTTCAAATCGGCCCCCTGGGTTTATATTTGGGCTCAGTATAGGAGCCCAAATTTTAACTTTTTGAACTTAGTGCATTTCAGCTAATTTCTTTGAAAAACTTGTTCTCAAGATCCAGCATTCAGAATCTTTTGATATTGGGTATGCACCATGCTTAGGGGGTTAGATTCAAGTTTGTTCAAGCCAAGTCTCTGGGTTCATATTTGGGCTCACTGTGGTAGCCTGAATTATAACTTAGTTCAAAATGAGGAATTTTCTTTAAAAATCTTCTTCAGATCCAGCAGTCGGAATGTTTTGATATTTGGTATGCAGCGTCCTTAGGGGGTGAGATTCAAGTTTGTTCAAGCCATGTCCCCAGGTCCATTTTGGGCTCATTGTGGGAGCTCGAATTGTAACTTAGTTCAAAATGAGGAATTTTCTTTAAAAATCTTCTTCTTCAGATCCAGCAGTCGGAATGTTTTGATATTTGGTGTGCAGCATCCTTAAGGGGGTGAGATTCAAGTTTGTTAAAGCCAAGTCCCTGGGTTCATATATGGGCTCCCTGTGGGATCCCGAATTATAACTAAGTTCAATATGAGGAATATTCTTTAAAAAGCTTCTTTTTTTTTAGATCCCCTGGTCAGAATCTTTGGATATTTGGTATAAGCTTTTCTTAGGAGGAGCAGATGCAACTTGTTGAAATCAATTCTCTGGGTTGATATTAAGGCTATCATGTCAGGTGAGCGCCCTCAGGCCCCCTGATGCCTATTGTTTAATACTTAACAGAACAGAGCTTGCTGGGAAGCTTTCCGAGGACCAGCAGAAATGAATGGCCAAAAAAGTTGCCTTTGGTTGAGCCACAGCAAATCAAAAATATGCTCTTGCTGTTGATCACTTACTGCTACACTCATTTCTTTTGACAATTTGAGCCAGGTGAATGTTTTAGGCTCACTTGAGCCTGTGGTTTCAAATATACCATGCTACCAGCAAGGGGTGCCTTAGTTTAGAGAAATATTATTCATAAATAATTGTTTTATTACTGGTACTGTTCACCCTGACCCATACTGAGCAGAGTTATGGCTCATTTAATTCAACTGATTTGGAGGTGGTGGGCACCAGAGAGAATCCAGTAAATAGTAATAAAGCAGTTTTATATAAAAAAAAATTTCCCTTCTGCTGAGCAAACAATGACCTTATGCTCACAGTGTAAAGCCACTAAAGTGGCTTTCAGCACTTTTCTGTAGAGCCTGGCATTAATATAGGAAATTAATTGATTATGAGAGTAAATCTTTGATAGATCACTAGATTTTAAGTACTTTATATTCGCTATTAATTACCTCTGAGTTTGAGGGGAACTGCTCCCTTGTTATCCTGCATAATAGTATATGAAGTTAGACTATTATACAGGATATCCAGGGAACAGGTCCACTCAACGTCCTTCCAGTTGATTTATATTATATTACCCTTAGACCTGTTTCTCACTTATGGTAAATCATAGGCTGTTAGCCTGATAAGCGACATTAGCCTGGCCTCCATTGCTAGTGCTTCTACTGTTATTCTATCTTTAGATACCAATTAACATCATTCCAAAGACCATGCAGTGATTCAGCAGTAAAACCAGTGACTCCCATGCAAATAGAATATAAACACTTCCACCATGTTATATGCAACCTTTCAGGGCTTATATTTTGACAAGAATCTGAGAATTGATTCCCACAAAGATTTGCAACAAAACCAGCAAGAAACTATATAAATTATTGTTGCACCTCTGCTAGGATTTGCATGAAAAGAATTGAGTTAATTTAACCCTTTACCAAACATAGTAGCAGAAAATTAACCAATACATGGCTAATAGGACCCAAAATATCCTGACACTTTGTCAAATATTGTACAAATATAGCTGTCATTGGAACCGACTCGATGAGCCGGTTCCCATGACATCTATATATGTAAGCTTTTATTGGAAAATATTGTTTATTTTTAAAAATATTATCAAATTGAATTTATGTTTTAAAAATTTGAAAGCTGTGTTGGGTTAAGGGTTAACATGTGTCATCAGTATACAACAGGGGTTCAGCCATGGTGGCCTCATGACATTCTGGGGCACTCATAGCCGGTATGGATTCTCGCAACCATTTTCGCGAGAATCCAAATTGATTCTCCCAAACTTGGATGAAATATAAGCCCTGCCTTTGCATTAAACAACTCAAACTAGAACTCCAGGTCCTGTTCCTGGAAAAATATATGGCAAACAATTCAACCATCCCTTGCAGACTGACCAACACTACCCAATATCAGGCATGCTGATTTCAGAAATTCGCGGAACCTTAAATCAGGTTCCGTGTATTTGATGTCTGGGAACCCCACGGAACCTACTTTTGGGTGCCAATAAGAGCTATCAGGGAAGCTATTTTTATTTCTTATTCATTCTGTACCCATTTTCTTATCCTGACTTCCAATTTAGGACCTACACATGTTTTAAGAAGGACCTAGAATGTGAGGTGGATTGTTATAGATGACAGGGTGAATACATTTGACGGCAAAAAAAATTAAAAAGTGAAACATATTATCTGTGTTTTCATTTGTATATTTTGTGCCACTGAAAACTCAATTTAATAGCGACAAATGAACTGACGCAATGATGACACTGAGTCAAATCAGTGTATACAAGCAAGTGAAAAAGATAACAAAGAAAACTGTAGGACAATGAAATACTTATTTCAGTTTTTCCTTTATAATTGAACATGTAAAAAATAATTAAACAAAAATACTTCGCGTATTCTTATTTGGGATGGGCGAATTGTCCAATGTAAAATGTTCAGGAAGGTAACTGTATAGAATTGATTGTGACCAAATGTCTGTAAAACGTGATTATACATAAAGTGTGAACACACCTCTTCTTGGTTTTGTACAGTATTGTAAAATTGGAAGAACATATCTTGCATTTTAGCAAAGATATTTTCTCCTCATTGTCAGTTTCAGTGATAGAAAGTTTTGTTAGTGTTTTCAATGTTACAGTTCCGTGTGTTTGGCTTCACATGGTTTTGTTGTCAAACACACTGAAATTGGGTGCATTCGATTTTAATAAATAAGAATCCGAAACTGTTGGAAACACGCATGCTCAACAATCTGGATGCTCACACTAGGATTGTCACAATGTTGTTATTGTTATGATCGTTGTTTCATCGATGATAAATAATACAGTTTTTGTCTTGACAGAAAATGTTTAGTGTGTTTTAAATGCCTCTTGATGGAAAACGTAGTGTTAAAAAAATTGTGGGAACCTATTTTTCGTTTCCGTGATTTTGCCCGGACAGAACCTACATGGAAACGGAACGATCGTTTCCGAGAAATCTGCATGCCTGCAAAACCCACAGCAAACAAAATCCAGCTGCCATACACTTATAATCATCAAAACCATCATACGGTATCTGATTTGCACTACCACACTATACAGGTATTAAACTCAGACCTGAGGGAACTAAATGACAGAACTGCCGCACTAATGAGATACACTGGATATTCACATTGAAAATGCTACAGCCACACAGCCTGAACAGAAAGGACTTTTCAAAAGTGATTTATGTTACTGTATATTCAATTGACAAGAGATTACTCTTTGCACTTCACCCACTGAAGCAGCCATGACTAGATTTGATGAAAAATTCCTGAAAATTTAAATAAAAAAACCATTGGTTCAAAAATCCATGCAATTTACAGGGGAAAACTTGGATTAAATGTGCCAAAATTATACATATTTCAGTGGCAACAGAAATCCTGTCCTGGCAGGAATATCCTCCAGCAGCAAGTAAGGAGTTATATCTGTTTTAATTAACAGATCAAATTTGTACTGAAAGTGTGGTAAATTGTTTGGTGTATGGTAGTTATATGCAAATAACATAATATATAATATAACAAGCAATATGCAGTTTGGTAGGCCATACTACATGTACATGTAGTTATTTTGTGGTAAGAAGGTTTATAGGCCTCAAATTTGTGAGGATCAAAATATTGTGTTATCGCATCAAGGAGCATTTGTGAGAATTCAAACTGAAAGTGATGATGGTGATTCTTGCTGAATTTTAAGGTTTGTTTATATTGACCATATTTGAGTCTTGTTTTCTTTCCTAGGAGCGAGATGATCATTTCATCTGACTATAGATCACCTCAACTGAAATGAGGTCATTGATTTTCTGTTGATTGATAAATGACTAGATCATAGACAAATAATAAAAACAAACAAATGCTCCAATTTATACTGGTTTTCATTTCTTGGCACTTTTAGCACCAGGACTTTAACTTTATAATGCTGATAAAACTTTGCATATGTGGGCTAAGATGATGAAGTGCCATGATTAAAAATGCTGTTTGAAATCCTCTGATAGAAGTACATAACCATGAAACTAACAGAAAATATGGATCAAATTCCATAACCCAAGTCTGTTTTACCCTTTATGTAATGGTCAAAACTGGTCAGCGCTATTCACAAAAATTGCCATTCTATATTTTTATACTGTACCAATGACCCAGACTTAGCTGGTGCTAACTCTAAAATATCTAGGGCCAAATGCAAATTTTACCCCCCATCCCCCAAAATTTGCAGCTAAAACCGAAAATTACATGTCCTATATGGTCCTCCATACTTTTACTCCACTGCGCATGCGCAGTGTCAAGGAGGCCTCGAAATTGGCGCAATTATCATTCTTTGTTTGGCCCTCAATACAGTTACACTTCACTGTTATTTGTGCTTGTAAATCTCAGTTTTAAGGATGCCAGATGCATAATTATGAGAGAAATGGTGGATATAAGGAGGAAATAGAAGGAGGAGAGGAAAAAAACAATGGAAACAAGTGTTCAGGGCTGTAACTTATAATTATTTTACGAAATTATTCATGTTACCTATTTTCGAGGCATGACCTTGTTGTGGTCATTCTTGCTACAAATGTTCCATTGTTTAATCAGTGTTTCCTCTCTTTTTGGGAAATTATTTTCTTTTGAAATGTTATAATGGATTATAATATATTAGGTATATTTATTTCAAGGGTTAGTGCGAGTAATATGACTGTGTATATTTTTTCATGTTGAAAAATATTCTTCAATTGTAATGCGAGGATATCTTCCTCTAATTCACAGGTTCATTGTATTTCTTTTAATCATTGTAGTCACACTAATTCTTGCTCTGTGTGTGTTGTTTGATATGACAACGTTGGAGACATGTGTCAGTCTTTTGTTAGCGGTGAGGGGTCCATTACGGTCCTCTCTCCGTAGGGTCACTCTATATTTTCAATTTCTTTTTCAGAATTCAGAGTGTTGTTTCAGTGATGTCTTCAACAAGTGTGTCTCTGTCGTTGCAATATTAGGGCTAGCGGAAAGTGCTCAAAGTATTACGACAATTGCTGAAGAGTTCCCTAGTAGGATCAAAAGCAATTGATCATCCGCTAGTCTGCCCGGTGTCAAATGGATCGGCATCTGGGTTCATCCGTTGTGGTCCAGGGAAGCAGATTGGGTGATGCGAGCACTATAAAACATCAAATGTGCACACCCAGCAACGACAGATCCGAGGATAGTATGGAGGAAGCCTGTCATTAGGTAGCTCGTCCAGGTCCATCCGGACCGCGTGCGAGAGAGGCCCCCTCTCTCTTACATCAACATCTGCGCCACGATGTTGTTGTATGTTTGTTTGTTACTCTGAGCTTACGTCCACTCCTCCTGCTCGGGATGCTCCATTGCATACACAGTCCGACACGTCTGTTATATTGGCTTCCTCATCCTCATGACACACACACGACCGCACCTTGGCTACGTGACCACAGATTTCCAGGGGACGTTCGCATATTATATAAATGCAGGATTGAACCACGGACTACACGTCGACCAGGTCACTCCATCTGCTAGCCAAGGACACGAGGCCTTTCCAGTTGGGACGTTCACATATTATATAAATGCAAGAATGAATGTCCCTGGAGCTTCCAGTGGATAGTTACGTATTTTTTTGAATTGAAACTTTATTTAGCAGCATACTCGGATACAGTTTACATAAATTAAAATATGGTAGCAATCAAAAAGGTGTATACTGCATGGAAATGGCATAGCTGGAGAGGCTGTCTTCCTGCCATTCCCAAACATGATATCGTGTCCTGACATCAAAGTCGTTTAACTCTTTATCCTCGTTGTTCACAATTGGTAAAGCTCCTAAGAAGACTGTCTGTGAAGCTTTCCCCATATTAGGATTAAAACCACTTACACAATGCTCAAAGTAATCCGAAAAGATGAATAGTGACCCGGAAGGTCCTATACTCAGGATAATTGTAGATTATCCCGAACACAAGACCCCTCCCCCCTCCCCCCCCCCCCCCCCCCAAATCACTATACAAATCTCCCGATCTTCAGTAGTTGGGAGGGTGAGATCACTTTATGCTGGGTCACAATCGAGACAGAATGGATTGTTCACAATTGGTAAAGCTCCCAGGTGGACTTCCAGTGAAGCTTTCCCCATGTTAGGATTAAAACCACTTACACAATGCTCAAAGTAATCTGAAAAGATGAATAGTGATTTGAAAGGTCCCATGCTCAGGATAATTGTAGATTATCTCGAACATAAGACCCTCCAAATCACCACACAAATCCTCAATCTTCAGTAGTTGGGAGGATGAGATCACTTTATGCTGTGTCACAATCGGGACAGAATGGATTGGTGCAAGTAATGCCAGAAGAATATGCGTTTAAGAACGAATTGATTATTGTCTTTTTTAAACAGAGGCCTGCTATATTGCCGAACTTTGGGATTTAAGTCATTCCAAATTTTCGGGAAAGTATGAATCGGGAGGTCAGCAGAGAAGCGAGTTCTTGGTTTGAGAGTGCGCACATTTTCTGTTTGTCTTGTCTCCATTCCAGAAGGGTTTGTGTATATTTCGAAGGTATTTTCAAATGACGTAGGAAGATTATTGTGGTACCAGTCATGCATGAAAAGATACACATGAAGCTTATACAAATCTTCGAACTTCAGTATTCCACAATTTTTAAATAAGGGTTCAGTGTGTGAGATATATTTTCGATTATTTATGATACGAATAGCCCTTTTTTGCAGTGTAAAGATTCTACTGGTGGAAGACACATGGCCCCAGACAAGGATACCATACAACATATGGCTATGTATCAGTGAGAGATACAATATATTCAGGGCTTTCAAGGGAAGGGTTCTTTTTGCCCTATTCAGGGCAAATATTACCCTGGCCATCTTTAGGCAAACTGTGGACGTATGTTGTTTGAATTTTAAATTTTCGTCCAGGTTGATCCCTAGGAATTTGACAGAGGTTTCCTCATGACTTTTGGTAACAAATGGAATGTCTAAGTCGTTCAGAGATATCTTTTTATTGGCGGCATGATACGAATCGTTTTGCAGGTGTAACAACATACATTTTGTTTTACTGGCATTCAGACATAATCCATTTGCGGTACACCATTCACTGATTTTACCGAGTTCAGTATTGGTCTTGTCTAACAGAAAATCTAGATTCCCACTTGATGTATGCGCTGTGGTATCGTCTGCAAAAGATAACACCTTAAATAGTGTAGAGTGGCTGATGTCGTTAATGTATAATAAAAAAAGAAGTGGACCTAGAACTGAACCTTGTGGTACCCCAATGGTGACGTCCATTACTTCCGATGTGCTGTTCATGAAGGATACAAACTGACACCTGCTTGATAGGTAATCTTCAAACCAGGTGTTAGCTAAACCTCTTACCCCGTAACATTCAAGTTTCTTTAAAAGAATCGAATGATTTATGGTATCAAATGCTTTTGAAAAGCCTAGAAAAACTGATAGTGTACAATTCTTTGAAGTTTTATCATTTGCTTCCGATACACTGTTTATTGACTGCAGAATGGGATGCACAGTCGAATGACCCTTCCTGAATGATAGGGCCACAGATGCCGCGGGTGGCCGCATTTTTGAAATCTAGAAGAACGCCAAAAGCATTGTTATATATATGGAAGGGAATACAAAAGTGAAAAAAAAAAAAAAATGTAAACACAGTCAATCACCTAATTTTGTGCCCAATCTTCACCACCCACACAGCCCCTGATTAAATACAGCCCCTGATTAAATACCGAAAGAGAGTAAAAATAAGTAGAAATAATTAATTAAAAATCACCAGATCTAACACCAACCCTAATCAAATAAACAGTTTCCGAAAATCTGTGACTTTAGATAGGAAACGCTCAAATCCCTTTGTTTCGCATTATCTGTTGCTAGGAGGAAAAACCCAGCATAACAAGCCGACCATGACAAAATGAGTACAAACGTACTTTTCTTGACAGATTGACTGGGGTTCCCACACACAATTGGTGGTCAAATACAAACACACATTTGAACTGAACGATTTGTTCTCTTCTTTTCTCGAGCTTTTCCTGCATCATCCGGGATTTGTCTCAAATGACCCAGTAACATACTGTTCACATATCAAATTCAATGTCCCTGGACATTCACTTACGTAGGGCTGCAGCTCCACAGGTCTCATTGAGTAACATAAACAAGGTGATGTTACCGATATGTCTTCGTAAAGTGTGCTTCCGTCGTCACAGTCAAATGAAGAGCTAGCGGTAAAAGTGCTCATGCAAATACATCAATTGCCTAAGAGGTCCCAAGTAGGATTGTCGGCGTTGGCATCCGCTAGCTCGCCCGGTGTTGCGTCCATTCACCGAATGGCTCAGTGCCCGGGTTCGTCCGTTGCGGTCCAGGAAGGAAACTTGGGTGATGCGAGCACTATAAAATACAGTGTGCACACCCAGTGACGATGAATACGAGGATGGTACGGAGGAAGCCTATTAGTCCAGTTCCTAGTTCGTCCAGGTCCATCCGTGCTGCGAGCGAGAGAGGTCCCTCTCTCGTACTACAACATCTGGGCCCAGATGTTGTGGTACAAAACGTTCCTCAGTTGGAGCATACATCCACCGCTCGGGACGCTCCGTTATGTAGACAGTCCAAAGAGACTGCTCTTTTGGCTTCCTCATCCTCAAGGCAACACACGCGACCGCACCTTGGCTACGTGATATTCATCCAACATCGCCAACCAGGGATTCTATGCCGATCAGGTCACGCCCTCCGGTAGCCAAGGATACAAGGCCTTCATACTCAGGACGTTCGCATATAAGAAGTATGCAGGAGTTAACATCCAAGGAGCTTCCAGTGGCTAAATCCTGTAAGACCGCAGCTCCACAGGCCTCTCTTAAGGACATGCTATCGCAGATAGCACAAATTATCGCAGCATCCCAGCAACCGACAGTAACTCTGTCAGAACAGGTATATTCCAACGAAGCTGGGTTGGTACGTTCCGCTGCAGGTTCAGGCATGGATGACCAAGAATTACAAGTGGTCTGACAGGATGGTGAAAGGGATACGGATGAGTTGTATTTTCCCTTTCGGAACAACATAATTGCCGTAGAGTACATCCGGCATTATCATCTGATGTTGTTCCTCCGAACCAAAATGCTGCGTTGCCGGATAAGAGACTGATAGCGCCACTGGACACAGAATTCTTATTCAGTTTAGGGACTTCATCCCTCAGTTTCCGACATAGATACGGACATTTCATCTGTTGAATGACGCTATATTTATATAACATGCTACCTAAATGGGCAGGTCAGGTTTCTTATCGGCAAATGCTCTACATCTTCCTTTCATCAATTCAAGGAATATTTCGAAATGGCAGGACAGAACATTCCGAGAGTTCTCTGCGACTAGACGACCAGGTCAGGACCTAGTATTGTTTATACTGTCATCTATGTCAATTCCAACCATGATGTTGGAAACGACAATATCGTCTAGCAGGGTCAGCTTAGACGCATCATCGTATGCAGATCACCTTACCAGAACGTTATCATAACGTCTCAAAGGAAAAAGAATTCTAGGATGTACAACCTCCTTAAGAGTTCTTTCAAGGGCCTCACATAAAACTCCGTCCTTTTAGTGGCAATATGGAGTTGGTTAGACATGACACGGCCCTGGCTACATCCACACGTGTGGATAGTAAGGTGAAAAACTCTCTCAGAGTCGCTCCGGTTTCCAGAGAGTTTTCTTCGACGGCAAGCTTTCCGCAGTCTATGATCAGATAACTAAGAAAGCTTCAGACTCTCTGCTATTCAAATCCGCTTCTATATAGTCGGATTCAGCAGAGAAGAGTAGGACAGGCACTTCAGGGACGAATACGTCCAAAGGAAGTTCCTATAGAGGTTTCTATGCCTCCTCTAGGTCTTACTCTAGAGACCGTCAGGGTAGCGACTCAGGTAGGGGCCGTAATTCTGGCCGAGACATCCGGTCAGACACCCCTAGGCCGACGGGTCGAGGTGCGGGCCATGTAGGACATGGCTTCTCCTTCCACATGCCTCACAGGACCAGGAGGTAATGGTATTAACCTCTATCGTGTACTAGTGAACGGAAGACGGTCGAGTTTCTCAATTAATTGGGAATAGATTACGGATGTCCCTTGAATTCGAGGGGTGATTTCGGAAGGACTAAATTGTCCTTCAAACGAAATCATCCGTTAACTCAGAGTCCAAGATGGACTCAGCTTCTGTCAAGTCAGCAGGAAAGAGGCTCGCTTCCATCAGAAGTCCAGTCTCTTCTGGAATGATCGCGATAGAGATTGTAGAAATCCAGGAATTTCCAGGTTTCTACAACCATCTTTTTCTGGTTCCAAAAACCAGACGGCTCGTTCCGTTCACTCATTTTTCTGAGCTGGATAAACAAGCTGATCGTGGCTCCAAGTTTATATATGGAGTCCATCTGATCGGTCAGAGCGAGTTTTCGGGTGTACGACTACATTACATGCATAGATCTCAAGATGTGTATTTCACGTCATGGTACATCAGGCGTTCAGAAAGTATCTTCGCTTCCTCATCATAGGAGTCGTGTATCAGTTCCGAGCAATGTGCTTCAGTCTGAATCTAGCCCCCTGGGCTTTCACTCGAATAATGAACTCGGTAATGACTCATTTCCGAGCTCAGTCATCTGCTATAATGTCGGCCTACCTGGACAACATTCTTTAGAGGTACGGCAATGAGTTAACGCTTCAGAACGATGTGCAGAGTCTGCTTCTATTGCTCTGACATCTCGGTTTCATAAGTAAACGAGGAGAAGTCGGATCTGGTATCATCCACCCACTGGGGGATGAGCTTTGAAACACACAACATTTTCGTTCATCTGCTGTTACCCAGAGCGAAATTACTCAGTTGTTAAGCTCACTATTGTCTTCGCTCAGACAAAGTCTCAGCGAGAGATCTCATGATACTAATACATTTGTGCAGAGCTGCCGCGATTTTATTCCGATGGGGCGGTTACGCACTTGTCCTCTCCAATTTCTTCTGATCCAGAATTGGAGGGTGAAGATTTTTTCGCTCAATATGGACATCTTCTTGTCAATCAAGTGAATAAGAGATTCAGACTTAGGCAGGTTATCAGTGGTTAACTCATAGAGTTCCACTGCAATTGCCGGATCCAAGTTTTACAGTCTTGACGGATGCCAGTCAAACAGGTTGGGTCATATCATTGAGCCCAACGGATTTGAAGGGCCAGCGTCTTTGGGATCTGTAGTTCCTAATTAAGCACATTAACATCAAGAATGTTGTCGTTTTGGCTTGCGCTACGTTATCGGATAACGATATTCAGTATGCTCATGTGCTAATTCTGTCCGACAATTCGACGGTATTAGCGTATTTTCGGAACTAGGGAGACAATCATTCCATTCTGTTTTTTCATGTTAATGGTAGGAATCTTTCTGTTTGTACTAGAACATCAAGTTCTATCGGTCCGTCATATTACGGGTCATCTGAATGTATTAGCGGCCTCCCTTCACGGAGGGGTCGCTTGTTGTCAACCAGAATGGACTTTCAACGAGTATTCAATCAGATTTGCTACAAAGGAGAGTGGCATAAGATCGACTTTTTGTGACGCATCTCAACATTCAGTTGCAAAAGTATGTGTCACAATGTTTGGATCTTCAAGCGTTTGCAGTAGACGCTCTATCGATCTTGTGAGATGGAATAATAGGATATGCGTATCTTCCAGCGCCGTTGATTCAGCAGATATTGCTCAAGTTATATATCTCAATGCAAAATTCCGTTCGTAGCATTTCTATCTCCACAAAGACCGCGATTTAATCTACTCAGACGTCTATTGTGGGACATGCCGTGGAAGCTTCCTCCACATTTCGGTCCATTCTATGGTCAAATGGATTCAATTTACTATCAGTATTGCTTATGATAATATCTTCAATCAGCAGTCTGTGCTTTAGTTTTAAGCTCATGGAGTAAGAGCTCTTCTACATCATGGGCTTACGCTAATAATGTTGCTATTACAGATCTAGTGAGGGATGCATATTGTTCTTAGCCCTCCACTTTCCCGATTTTGTATCTGAGAATATCGAGTCCTTTTCTGCAGATATGCATTATTTAGGTCCGTTATTTTTCACTTAGAATGTCGTCCACTAAACAGTGGCAACTATTTATATGTAGGCTTTCGGTTCAGGCAGTGGCTCGGTCCTTCTGCCCTCTTCGCTCTGGAGTACTTGATCCAGGGCAAGGAGAAGGGGGGGGGGGATGTTCCCTTAGGTCACCTGCTTTATAGTGTAAAGCAAGGGAATACCTCCCTTGGAGTCAGTAATTCCGAGTCGGTACTGGGATGGTTTTAAAGTAAAGCTAAGGTTTACTCGTCTATGTAATATTTTTTAAGTGTTGCTCGGTGTGAGACATTTGTGTATATCACGTATTAATCGGGCGTTAATATACAATCCTCGAACCTTTTTATATGAGTATATAGAGTCTCATTTTGCGGGACTTCCTTATTTATGGGCTTTCCTTTAAAAATATTAGTATAAAGGGTTATACTGAATGTTAATAGAGATCATTGATGTTATTGCGCTGAATTACAGAATGGTGTTGTGTCTTTGTTTTTTGATACAAATAAGAATGATACATGTAAAGCCTATCTCTTATTTTCTCCTTCAGGGGATAGTTCTGTTATATGTAATTGAGATAATTGGATTTTCATTTATGTCCTAGGCCCTCCAACCTTTTTACTATTCAGCTAAGTCTGGGTCATTGGTACAGTATAAAAATGTTAAAAAATTTATAGTAATTTATATATTTTTTATACTTACCAATAACCCAGATGGGGATGGCCCTCCCATGAGTTGGGAACTCATACCTCCCCACTGACTACATAACGCTTACCAGGTGCTGGTTGTAAGAATGATAATTGCGCCAATTTCGAGACCTCCTTGACACTGCGCATGCACAGTGGAGTAAAAGTATGGAGGACAATATAGGACATGTAATTTTTGATTTTAGATGCAAAATTGGTTTCCGGATGATAACTTGATAGTGGTTCAACTCACATTCATTAAACTTCATACGTAGGTTGGTCTTGGGGGGAGGAAGAACTCTATTGATTTTGGACATGCTACGTCGAAGGTCAAGGTCACAGTGACCTTGAACATAGTAAATCTTAAACAATTGGTTTCCGGATGATAACTTGATAATGGTTCAACTCACATTCATGAAACTTCATAGGTAGATTGGCCTTGGTGAGGGGAAGAACCCTAATGATTTTGGACTCGCTACGTCAAAGGTCAAGGTCAACATGACCTTGAACATAGTAAATCGCAACATTTCCTTTCCGGATGATAACTTGATAGTAGTTCAACCTACATTCATGAAACTTCATAGGTGGGTTGGCCTTGGTGCGAGGAAGAACTCTATTGATCTTGGACTCACCAGATCAAAGGTCAAGGTCACAGTGACCTTTAACATAGTATATCGCAACAATTGGTTTCCGGATGATAACTTGATAGTGGTTCAACCTAGAGTCATGAAACTTCATAGGTGTGTTGGCCTTGGTGCGAGGAAGAACCCTATTGATCTTGGACTCACCAGGTCAAAGGTCAAGGTCACAGTGACCTTGAACATAGTATATCGCAACAATTGGTTTCCGGATGATAACTTGATAGTGGTTCAACCTAGAGTCATGAAACTTTACAGGCGTGTTGGCCTTGGTGCGAGGAAGAACCCTATTGATGTTGGACTCACCGGGTCAAAGGTCAAGGTCACAGTGACCTTGAACATAGTATATCGCAACAATTGGTTTCCGGATGAGAACTTGATAGTGGTTCAACCTAGAGTCATGAAACTTCTAGGTGTGTTGGCCTTGGTGCGAGGAACTGTTGTCACAACTCGACATTGGATCGGTGATCCTGAGCGGCATTTTTCTCTTTTTAGCTCACCTGACTTTCAGTCAGGAGAGCTATAGTGATCACTCACCGTCCGGCGTCGTCCGTGAACATGGTGTTTGCATCTTCTCCCCCCAAACCGCTGAATCAATTTAATTGATATTTGAGATAATAGTTTGTTATGACATCGCAATTTGATTTTGTTCACACCCAAAAAGTGTGCTGAAATCTTAAAAAATCTTCTTCTCATGAACCAGCAGTAGCAGAGACTTGATATTCGGTGTGCAGCTTCCTTTTGAGGTGTAGACTCAGATTTGTTCAAGAGAAGTTTGTGGGGCTATACTTGGCGTCGTTATGGGAGGGGCAAAATTTTTGGCCCCCGCCCAAAATTTCTATTTTCCAAACCGAGAGGCTGATTTGAACCAAATTTTATGTGAGGGCTTATTGGGTCATAAGTACCTAATTTATGCTGATTTTTTTTTTCCCGTAGCCCCATGGGAACCACAGGAGCTAAAAATAGAAAAAAATTAAAACGCCCATATCTCCAAAACTGCATGGCACCGAGAATTTTTATTTGGCGTGAAGCTTCCTTAGGACCAACAGAAAGAATTGGTAAAAAAAAATTGCCATCGGTTTTATCATAGGGTACAGTTTCGGGACTTTGAAAAAGTGCCGAGTCAGCACTTTTTAAAACTGTAGGCAATGGGAAAAACATTAAAAAATCTTCTTCTCCAGATCCAGCAGGCAGAATCTTTTGATATTTGGTATGCAACATTGTAGGGTGGATCTGATTCAAGTTTGTTCAAATCGGCCCCCTGGGTTCATATTTGGGCTCAGTATAGGAGCCTGATTTCGAACTTAGTGCATTTCAGGCAAATTTCTTAAAAAAATCTTCTTCTCCAGATCCAGCAGGCAGAATCTTTTGATATTTGGTATGCAACATTGTGGGGCGGATCTGATTCAAGTTTGTTCAAATCGGCCCACTGGGTGTATATTTGGGCTCAGTATAGGAGCCCAAATTTGAACTTACTGCATTTCAGGCAAATTTCTTTGAAAATCTTCTTCTCCAGATCCAGCAGGCAGAATCTTTTGATATTTGGTATGCAACATTGTGGGGTAGATCTGATTCAAGTTTGTTCAAATCGGCCCCCCTGGGTTTATATTTGGGCTCAGTATGGGAGCCCAAATTTGAACTTACTGCATTTCAGGCAAATTTCTTTGAAAATCTTCTTCTCCAGATCCAGCAGGCAGAATCTTTTGATATTTGGTATGCAACATTGTGGGGTGGATCTGATTCAAGTTTGTTCAAATCGGCCCCTTGGGTTTATATTTGGGCTCAGTATAGGAGCCCAAATTTAAACTTAGTGCATTTCAGGCAAATTTCTTTGAAAATCTTCTTCTCAAGATCCAGCAGGCAGAATCTTTTGATATTGGGTATGCAACATTGTGGGGTGGATCTGATTCAAGTTCGTTCAAATCGGCTCCCTGGGTTTATATTTGGGCTCAGTATAGGAGCCCAAATTTAAACTTAGTGCTTTTCAGGCAAATTTCTTCAAAAATCTTCTTCTCCAGATCCTGCTGGCAGAATCTTTTGATATTTGGTATGCAACATTGTGGGGTGAATCTGATTCCAGTTTGTTCAAATCGGCCACCTGGTTTCATATTTGGGCTCACTAGAGAAGCCCAAATTCAAACTTAGTGCATTTCAGGCAAATTTCTTCAAAAATCTTCTCCAGATCCTGCAGGCAGAATCTTGTGATATTTGGTATGCAACATTGTGGGGTGGATCTGATTCAAGTTTGTTCAAATCGGCCCCCTGGGTTTATATTTGGGCTCAGTATAGGAGCCCAAATTTGAACTTAGTGCATTTCAGGCAAATTTCTTTGAAAATCTTCTTCTCAAGATCCAGCAGGCAGAATCTTGTGATATTTGGTATGCAGCATCCTTAGGGGGGTGAGATTCAAGTTTGTTCAAGCCATGTCCCTAGGTCCATATTTGGGCTCACTGTGGGAGCTTGAATTGTAACTTTGTTCGAAATGAGGAATTTTCTTAAAAAATCTTCTTCTTCAGATCCAGCAGTCGGAATGGTTTGATATGTGGTTAGTAGCATCCTTGGGGGGGAGGGGGGGATTCAAGTGTGTTAAAGCCAAGTCCATGGGTCCATATTTGGGCTCCCTGTGGGAGCCCAAATTATAACTTAGTCAATATGAGGAATTTTTCTTTAAAAATCTTCTTCTTCAGATTCAGCAGTTGGAATGTTTTGATATTTGGTATGGAGCAACCTTAGGGGGCTGAGATTCACCTTTGTTCAAGCCAAGTCCCTTGGTTCATATTTGGGCTCACTATGGGAGCCTGAATGACAACTTAGTTCAAAATGAGGAATTTTCTTTAAAAATCTTCAGATTCAGCAGATGAATGCTTTTGATATTTTTTATGCAGCATCCTTAGGGGGGTAAGATTCAAGTTTGTTCAAGCCATGTCCCTAGGTCCATATTTGGGCTGATTGTGGGAGCTCGAATTGTAACTTGGTTCAAAATGAGGAATTTTCTTTAAAAATCTTCTTCTTCAGATCCAGCAGTCGGAATGTTTTGATATTTGGTGTGCAGAATCTTTAGGGGGTGTGAGTTTTAGGTTTGTTAAAGCCAAGTCCCTGGGTTCATATATGGGCTCCCTGTGGGAGCACGAATTATGACTTAGTTCAATATGAGGAATATTCTTTAAAAATCTTTTTTTAGATCCACTGGTCAGAATATTTGGATATTTGGTTTCAGCTTTTCTTAGGAGGAGCAGATGCAACTTGTGGAAATCAATTGATATTTAGGCTACCATGTCAGGTGAGCGCCCTCAGGCCCCCTGGGGCCTCTTGTTTAAAATGTAAGCACTTTAGAACAGATTTTTATTTGAATTAAGCGCTATATAAGTAAATTATTATTATTATTATTAATATTTGCCTTACAAGTCTTTTGCAATAATATCTCAAGCAAGTTCAAAAATTGGCCCTGTCCGAATTTTTATAAATTTTGAGCTCAGCACAATGACATTTCTGATTTTCAATACAGAGTGCATGAAGAAAGTAGCCACAACTCGACGCCTGTATATCCGATGCACACCTCTTGTTTTTAGCTCATCTTGACAAAGTCAGGCTAAGCTAATCTCATCGCTCTCCGTCTGTCGTCCCTCCATTCGTCATCTGTCAACACCATGTTTTGGTCTTCTCCAAAGCCACTGGGCCAATTCAAGTGAAAGTTTGTGTGAGTGATGGTTCCGAAGGGGCATTGCATTTTTGTTCAACTCAGCATGCCCAGCCCCATATGGTGGGCATGGGGAAAAATGCTCCAAAATATTTTTAAAATCTTCTTCTCATGAACCAGTGTGTACAGTGACTTGATATTTGCTATGGAGCTTCCTTTTAAGGTGTAGAATCAAGTTTGTTCAAACAAAGTTCGTGAAGCAATATTTGGCTTTGTAATGGGAGGGGTAAGATTTTTGGCCCCACTCAAAATTTCTATTTTCTGAACTGATGGTCTGGTTTGAACCAAATTTGGTATGTGGTATTATTGGATCATAAGTACTTGACTCATGCAAAAAAAAAAATATTTCTGCATCCCCATGGGATCTAAAAATAGAAATATTTTCAAACACCCATATTTCCCAAACCACACGGAACAGAGAGCTGTTATGTGGTATGAAGTATCCTTAGGACCAGTAAAAAAAAAATTGCCATCGGGTATGTTAGGGTGTTCTGTAATGGGCATAAAAAAAATGCGGAGTCAGCATATTTGCAAAAATTGAAAAAAATCTTTTGATATTCGGTTTTCAACATTCATGTGTGGGGGGGGGGGGGGGGGGGGTGGGGGGGGGGGGCAGATACAAATTTGTTAAAATAAAGCCCATTGGTTCATATTATTTGGGCTCAATACAGGAGCCCAAATTTTTACATAGGGCAATATGGGGAATATTCTTCAAAAATCTTCTTCAGAACCACCAGTCAGAATCTTTTAATGTTTGGTATACATCATTGTTATGAGGGTCAGATTCAAGATTGTTCAAACCAAGTCCCTAGGTTAACATTTGGGCTTCCTACGGAGGCCCAAATTTTAACTTTGTTCAATATGGCAGATAATTTTTAAAAATCTTCTTCTTCAGATCTGCAAGTAAGAATGCTTTCATATTTGGTATGCAGCATCTCTAGGGGGGTCAGATTCAAGTTTGTTCAAATCAGATCCCTCGGTATATATTTGGGCTCGCTGTGGTAGCTCAAATTTGTACTTAGTGTGATATGAGGAAGTTTCTTTCAAAATCTTCTTCTTCAGATCCACCAGTCCGAATGCTTTCATATTTGGTATACAACATCTCTAGGGGGTCAGATTCAAGTTTGTTCAATTCGAGTGCCTGGGTTAATATTTGGGCTCCATATGGAACCTGAAATTTAACTTAATATAGTATGAGGGAATTTCTTCAAAAATCTTCTTCAGATTCGCAAGTCAGAATGCTTTCATATTTGGTATACAACAACTCTAAGGGGGTTAGATTCAAGTTTGTTCAAATCAGATCCATAGGTTAATATTTGGGCTCGCTACGGTAGCCCAAATATTAACATAGTGCAATATGAAGAAATTTCTTTAAAATTTCTCTTCTTCAAATCCAACAATCAGAATGCTTTCATATTTGGTACACAACATCTCTAGGGAAGTCAGATTCAACTGTGTTCAAATCGAAAGCCTGGATTAATATTTGGGCTCCTTATGGGAGCCAGAATTGGCCATGTTGCTGAAGAATTAAAAAAATTTTGTATTCGGTACCCTCTAGAGGTGTGTAACTAAGATTAATCCACATAGGTTGTACCAAGGGGCTTCATAGGGGAGCTCCACATTTTACATTATGATCAACTGAAGAAAAGTCATGATGCCCAGATTATTTTTGTCACTCCTGAGGGACTCAAGGATTGACAGTGTATCCTATGGAGATGGATTGCTTAATGTAGACTTATTCTTGGACTCTGTTTATATTGTGTTCTGTTCAAGATGAGTGCTTCAGGCCCCATGGGGCCTCTTGTTTAGCTTAACTTGACAAAGTCAAGATAAACTATTACCATCACGTTTGCAGAAGTCAATGAGTCTGTTCACATTTTCTTTAGCACAGGCTACACCCCATACTTCTTGTCCGATCATCACTAAATTTCATGTGCAGGTTTGAGGTCATGTCTAGATAGGAACATAATGTTTTGGTCATGATTGGTGAACTGTGATGCCCGCACAGGCCCGAAATCAAAAAACCTTTAGCACACGGACCATCCTTGCAACGTGCCAGCGTGTCATGGTGCTAAAGTTACATGTAAGTGCGCATCATTTTGAACACAAGGCGTCCATGTAAAGGAAATGATTGAAACCCCATGAAACTGTTTTATTCTTAGCTTTATGATTGCATGCACTCATATGTGTGTGTTTGTTTTGATACCAACTGAGTGTACACTGAATCTGAATCGCTGTCATTCATTGGCTTAGGTGCATTTTCTGGCCAATAAGAAACGTAACATGACTGTATGACATAAATACATGTGGCTATTGTTTATATTCTTGAGAGGGGAGCACAAAATGATAATCAAATTACAATATATCCCGGATCTTGGAGTGGTGAAATGACTCAAATATGCAACAAAATAGTGCACAAAATTAAACATTTAAATGAATACAAATCAGCTAATGTCGCACATACACAGCAGATGGCACCAAAAGAAATGGCTATTGCTAAAAATCTCATCAAAACAGAGGAAAGAAATGAAAGTGTCATTGACATTGTAGCTTAACTTGACTGTGTGTAGTGTTTGATGAAAAGGATAAAGTTCAGTGTTTATGAAAGGATTAGGAAATAAGACAAGAATTGTGATAATTGAGATGTTAATTTTTGTTCCCTGTATGCTATGTTTTCAATAAGAATAATTTGAGTGTAGAATGTACTGAAGAATTCAGACCAGGGTTGATGTGGCCGGCCCTAACAGGTAAAGTATGTCAACCAAAGTTACCAAGTTACAGTAAAATCAATCCAAAACCAGTCATCCTACCAAGTTACATTGAAATCCCTTCAAATAAATATAACTCATAGACTAAAGGAATCTAGGTCACATGATGGTTCATGAACAAAATAGGAGAGTCTCATCTATATATCAAACCAAGTTAGCCTACCAGGTTACAATGAAATCCCTCCATAAAAACAACCTGTAAGCAGTGCTAAATGAATCTAGGTCAAGTGACCAGGTAGTGGTAACGGCTGACCGAACGTGACCAAAATATGACAGTCTCATCTAGACATCATACCAAGATGAATAAGTTATATTGAACACAAAAACAGCTTTCCCCGTAAAAATTGCATTAACGTTAAATGACGTGCTGCACATTTGTGAAAAGGCATGTTTTGCACGTGGAGAGTCTGAAAATTCATGCAGCAGTGTGAGTCCTTGGGTATTTAAACACTAAAGTAAGGCCTTCCTATCGTTCACATTCAAACTTGTGCTGCTGTTAAAACAACTCCACATTAGCATGCCAAGATTGACAATGAATCAACGTCTCCTTGCCCTGGGTATGATTAGAGCTGGCAGAACACACAGAGAGGTTGCCCAGCATTTGAACTGCCACTGTAACACTGTAGACAGGCTAGTCCATCGACATGCACAACATGATGACGTTCGAGACCGACCCCGCTCCGGGAGACCCCGAGTTACCACCCCTGCACAAGATCGGTATATCCGTGTCGTCCATCTCTGGAACCGGCAACAAACAGCAACGATGACAGCCAGGAACATCCCTAACCTGAGACGGATACGGCTGAGAGAATACGGCTTACGTCCTTGAAGACCTGTAATTCATCCAATTTTGACGTTACGTCATCGTTGTGCTCGACTGCAGTGGTGTAGTGTAGGGTTAGGGTTAGCCTAACCTAACCCTTCCCTAACCCTAACCTAACCCTACCTAGCCTAACCCTACCTAACCTAACCCTACCCTAACCCACTTCCATGCTAACTTGTTCGCCTCCATGAGGCGTAGATGCACAGCAGTAGTCGATGCAGATGGAGGTCATACCAGATATTGAGTGTGTGACTTTTGTGTTTGACCCTTAGTGTCTTTGACTCTCCATGGCACAAGAGTATTCGTCGTAGCATAATGAAATTTCTCGTGTTGATCACAAATTGATTCATCTGTGATTGAATAAAATTTCCATGAATGAAAATGATATATATCTTTTTTTAGTGTTATTTTTTAGCATGCACACTTTCTTTTTTGGGAGAGTATATGAACTGCAGATTGTGCCAAACAAATCTATGTCATGTGCCTGTGCAGCTGTCACACGGTTAACCGATCACAGTCAAAATAGGATGTTCTCATCTAGATATTATACGGAGTCATCCTACCAATGAAATCCCTTCATAAATATGACATGTAGACTGTGCTAAAGGTTTTCCGGTTTAGGCCCTTGCAGTCGTCACAGTTGACCGATTGCAACCAAAAGGGGACGTTCTCATCTAGACATTATACAGAGTCATCCTATCAAGTTGCAATGAAATCCCTTCATAAATACTACCTGCAGACTGTACTAAATGTTTTTGGGTTTCAGGCTCTCACAGCCGTCATGGTGGACCGATTGCGACCAAAAGGGGAAGTTCTCATCTAGACATTATATGAAGTTATCCTACCAAGTTACAATGAAATCTCTTCATAAATACGATGACCTGTAGACTGCGCTAAAGGGTTTTGGGTTTCTGGCTTTTGCAGCTGTCACCATTGACCAGTCGCGACCAAAGGTGGACATTCTCATGTAGACGTTATACAGAGTCTTCCTACCAAGTTACAATGAAATCCTTTCATAAATACGACCCGTAGACTGTGCTAAAGGTTTTCAAGTTTCAGGCTCTTGCAGCCATCATGGTTGACCAATCACAACCAAAAGGGGACATTCTCATCTAGACATGACCTGAAACTTGCGTATGAAATCTTGTGATGGTCGGTCAAGAACTACAGGGTGTAGCCTGTGCCAAAGAAAATGTGAACAGACTTTGGCACGCGTGATGGCAATAGCTTATCATGACTTTGTCAAGTTAAGCTAATAAAAATTCTCCAATGTTCATGTCAACAAAAAAGTACACAAATGAATATTCAAAATTTATTTACTGTGTTTGTGAGAGCTCACATCTTTCTGAACCCAGGTAATTATTAATTATGTGTAAGGTCACGAATGAGAATTGTGGGATATTTTTGACATTTCGCTTAATAAGAAAATAACCTTGTGGTTCTTCATTTACTTTTAGACAAGCAAAAAAACACAATTTTATTCCATGAGGTTATTCATTGTCTTATTGATTATAAATATGTAAGTCTTAACTGTTTATGTGAAAAAATAAGACAAGAGGTGCGCATTGGAGATGGCTATCAGAGAGTTTTGCATGTTCATAACCCGCTTATCAATCATAATCATATGACAGTTGTCAAATCTGGAACTCTTGTTCAAGTTATAAGGCTATTAAGTCAAGAATTTGTAAAAATTAATTAAATAAACCAGAGGCTCAAGTGAGCCTAAAATGCTCACCTGGCTCAAGTTGTTAAAACAGATGAGTGTGTCAGTAAGAAATGGGTAGCTAGAGCAGCTTTTAGCTCAACTTTAGTTGACAAAGTCAAGATGAGCTATTGCCATCATGTGTGCAAAAGTCTGTTAGTCTGTGAGTCTGTAAGTCTGTTCATATTTTCCTTTAGCACAGGCTACACTCCGTTGTTCTTGTCTGATCATCACAAAATTTTATATGCAAGTTTGAGGTCATGTCTAGATGAGAATGTCCCTTTTGGTCACGATCGGTTAACCGTGATGGCTGCCCGAACCTGAAAACCTTTAGTACAGTCTACAGGTTGTATTTATGAAGGGATTCCATTATAACTTGGTAGTATGACTCTGTATAATGTCAACATGTTAATCTGTGAGCTGTTAGTACAGGCTACACCCCGTAGTTCTTGTCCGATTGTCACAAAATTTCATATGCAGGTTTGAGGTCATGTCTAGTTGAGAACATCCCCTTTTATCCGTGATCGGTCAACCATGATGGCTGCCCGAGCCCAAAACCCCAAAACCTTTAGCACAGTCTACAGGTTGTATTTATCAAGGGATTTCATGGTAACTTGGTAGGATGACTCTGCATAATATCTAGATGAAAACATCCCCTTTTGGTCATGATCTGTCAACCGTGATGGCTGCCAGAGCCCGAAATCCCAAAACTTTTAGCACAGTCTGCAGGTCATATTTAATATGGAGGGATTTCATTGTAACTCATTAGGATGACTCGGTGTGATGTCCAGATGAGAACTTCCGCATTTGGTCGCAATCTGTCAACCGTGACGGCTCCCCAAGCCCAAAACCAGAAAACATTTAGCACAGTCTACAGGTCATATTTATGGAGGGATTGGTTAACCGTGATGGCTGCCCGAACCCGAAAACCTTTAGTACAGTCGTACAGATTGTATTTATGAAGGGATTTCATTGTAACTTGGTTGGATGACTCCATATAATGTCTAGATGAGAACGTCCCCTTTTGGTCATGATCGATCAACTGTGATGGCTACAGGGACCTAAGTCCCGAGTTCGATCCCCGTCCGGGAAACCTGCATTGTGTCTTTGGGGAAAGCACTTTATCCCGGTTACCTACATGCGGGCACTATGACGCCATGTAATATGACCTACTGCACATTGATGGTGCACATGTCTTCAACCGCTGTAACCCTGCTTGAGTGGAGCTTGAACAGAGTTAGAATGTTGAGGAGCTGACAGTTGCTCATTGATGCTCGGTGGTTCTCTCTGGGTACTCCGGCTTCCTCCACCCGTAAAACTGTCACGGTCACAATTAGCCATTGTGCATAAGTAAGTGACCTTAAACACCAATAAATAAATAAATACAGGGGTCCGAAGCCCGAAAACCTTTAGCACAGTCTACAGGTCGTATTTATGAAGGAATTTCATTGTAACTTGGTAGGATGACTCCAGATAATGTCTCGATGAGAACGTCTCCTTTTGGCCATTATCGTTCAGCTGTGATGGCTGCCCAAGCCCGAAAACCTTTAGCACAGATTACAGGTGGTATTTATGAAGGGATTTCATTATAATTTGGTAGGATGACTCAGTATAATGTCTAGATGAGGACGTCCCCTTTTGGTTGTGATCAGTCAGCTGTGATGGCTACACAGGCCTGAAGCCCGAAAACCTTTAGCACAGTCTACAGGCTGTATTTATGAAGGGATTTCATTGTAACTTGATAGGATGACTCGTTTTGGAAAAATTCACTGTAACTTGGTAACTTTGGTTGACATACATTAACTGTGAGGGTCACATTAACCAACCCCATCAATTCTTTAAGTACAGACTACACCTCTAGTTATTTTCATTGAAAACATAGCATACAGGGAACAGAAATTAACATATTCTCAATTATCACAATTCTTGTCGTTTTTCATGATCCTTTCATAAACAATGAACATTATCCTTTTCATCAAACGCAACATACTTTCAAGTTAATCTACAGTGTCATTGATACTTTCATTTGATTTGCCATGACACAACCAAAGGCAATTTTTTAGGGCCATTCATTTCTGCAGGTCCTAGGCAAAAACAAAGCTCTGTTCTGGGAAGTCTCAAAAAAAGTGTCTGAATGAATTTTGTTTTCAATTTTTGTGGTTCTCTCTACCCCCCCTCAAAAAAAAAAAAAAAAAAAAATATGAATGGATTCTGACTGGTGGATCTGACGATTTTTAAAGAAATTCTCTCATATTGCACCAAGTCAAATTTCGAGCTCGCATAAGGAGCCCAAACATTAACCCAGGGACACTATTTGAACAAACTTGAATCTGACCCCCCCCCCCCCCCCCCCCCCCCTAGAGATGTATACCAAATACTAGAACAAAGTTGAGGGTGGCATATACCCCCGCCTGCAATACCATGGATAGCATTACAGAATTGAAACATTTATTACTGTGTGATGCTGAAGGATTAGAGATGGGCGGTTTTCAAATTTCTTGTCGGTTACGGTTTCATTCAAAGAGTCGGGTTTTCGGTTTCGGTTTTCATTGTACAAACATAACAATATATTGCATTTGCATGTAAGAAGATACATTTGGCACCAGTCTGTGCCAATGGGACTCCCTTTCTAGTTCAACTCACCTGTGTAATATCCTATACCGGTACTCTGATTTCCTGAGCACAATGTATTTGCATAAATTATCTCAAGAGTTTCAAGTTTGAGAACAATGATTTTTGCCTCGAGTCTGTTGCAAAATTAGCCCCCTTCCCCAAATACCTGTGTTTAGGGTAACCCGACACACCCTAAAATATTATGCCGACCATAAAAAGTTTATCCAGTAAAAGTCGCTCATAAGCCTCATATAGGTCATTGTAACCCAAAATTTCCATCCAACTTCAAATGTGATTTTGACGCTGGCTTTGGAGTTCATGGTTTCAAAATTACATGTAGAAATAAATATATTTGTCAGTATACATGTGGAACAAGTGACAAGTTTCAGTTCAGCAATGGAAATCGCATTTGATAAACAGATGAATGCTTACAACGCGATGCGTAAGAAGTAATTTTGTCACCTATTTTTGCGGTAAATGCCAAGCTCGAACACAATACCAATTACTGCAGCTGTTCTGAAAACGGGGTATTGCGACTCTGAAGTTTGAAAATAGGTTAATTTTAGGTTGTTTATCTCTTTATTCTGAGAATTGAAGACCTGATTAGAGTTTTCCAACACTGAAGTTGAAAACCGCGACAACGGTTTTCTGTAATTGTTTTGGTTTCGGTTTTGATAACAAAACCGAACCAAATTTTCGGTTAACGCCCATCTCTATGAAGGATGACAGATGACAGACCTGTGACAGAATCATAAGAACGTTATCATAAGAACTATTAAGTATCACCATAGGGCGACACAAAAAAGGTACCCACGCCTGTTTACTAAATGTGAGAGTGACTTGAGTTGAATTGATAATTCTGTGAAAAAAATATTTTTCTGCAAACTTTATATATGTTGTACATTTGCAAGACATCTGTAACCATATCCTAAAGTTTCAACTTTCTACATTAGAAATGGGAGGAGTTGATTACACCATGAAGGTACCCTTAATTAAACAAGTTATTCATGATTAAATTTTGGAAAGAAATCAAAGTCCATAAAATGCAATAACTCCTACAATAATACATTGCATTACATCTGCCTTGTTCTGTGGGTAGACATCAATGGGATAGGCTTACACACCAAATATGAAATCATTTCATTGAGTACCCTATAAGTTATTCATGAATTAATTTCAAGGCAGACTAATTCATAAAGTCCATAAAGTGCAATGATGCTCGTAAAAACGCACAACACCTCCATTTCACTCTGGGTATACAGCAATAGGATACACTTGCATTCCAAATATCATGTCACTCAACCAAGTACATTACAAGTTATTCATGATTGAATTTTGGTATGGATGGATGGACTAACGGATGGGCGGACAAGAGTTATCCTATTTACCCTAGCTGGGGGTGGGGGTATAATGAAAGGATTCTGACTGGTGGATCTGAAAAAGAAGATTTTTAAAGAAATTTCCTCATATTGAACAGTCAAAATTTGGCCAGTTGAGGAATACAGGGTGAAAGGTGTGCTTTAAATTAAAAGGCAGGTCCCCACCCTAGAATTGAGCCTTTACAATTGGCAAAATTATGATGATTATGGTGCTCAACTACCCTCCAAATGGATGAAGTTTCAGACAACACAGAAGTCACACCTTTAAACAGGGGAGAACCAACTGCATCTGCAACAATGCTTGTGACCAAATACAGCTGTGCAGGATTGAAATTCCTTGCTTGGTATTGATATTTTTTTAGAAACAAGAGGCCCCATGGGGCCTTAGGCACTCACCTGACAATAGTTATTTAAAGGATTTAATTAGCATCCATAGCTAGTTAACACTACAGAGGAATGAAGTTATTTACTTATTTATAACTTTGTTGTCCATGCCAGATGATTTTTTTTCTAGTACTGGGATGCTACAACAGAAATAATGTCCCGATTTCCAGTAATTCAGAACATGGGAGTCCAAATATCAACTTTGGAACATAACTTGAACAAACTTAAGTCTGAGCCTTTCTCTTCCACCATCAGGATGCTGTAACCAAATGTGAAAGCAGTCTGATTGGGGGGATCTGAAGAAGAAGATTTTTAAAGAAATTTCCTCATATCACACTAATTTGAAACTCAGGCTACCATAGGGTACCCAAATAGTAACCTAGGGACTCAATTTTAACAAATTAGAATGTGATCCCCTCCCCACCCCAGAGATGTTGTAAACCAAATATGAAAGCATTCTGACAGGTGGATCTGAAGAAGAAGATTTTTAAAAAAAATTTCCTCATATTGAACAAAGTTACAATTCGGGCTCCCATAGGGAGCCAAAATGTTAACCCAGGGACTTGATTTGAATAAATTTGAATCTGAGCCCTCTAGAGATGTTGTATACCAAATAACAAAAGAATCAGACTGGTGGATCTGAAGAAGAATATTTTTAAAGATTATTCCCCATATTGCACCGAGGTGCTTAAAGAAATTTCCTGATATTGCACTAAGTTAAAATTTGGGCTACCATAGGGATCCCAAATATTAACCCAGGCACTCGATTTCAACAAATTAGAATGTGCCCCCCCCCCCCCCCTCCCCTCCCAGAGATGTTGTAAACCAAATATGAAAGCATTCTGATAGGTGGATTTGAAGAAGACTTTTAAAGAAATTACCTCATACTGAACTAAGTTAAAATTCAGGCTCCCATGGGGAACCCAAATATTAACCAAGGCACTCGATTTGAACAAACTTGAAACTCCCCCCCCCCCCCCCCCCCCCCCCCCACCACCACCACCACCACCAAAGTTGTTTCATCCCAAATATCAAAGCATTCTGACTGGTGGATCTAAAGAAGGAGATTTTTAAATCATTCCCCATATTGCTTTAAGTTAAAAATTTGGGCTCCTCTATTGAGCCCAAATGTGAACCAAGGGGCTTCATTTTACCACACTTGTATTTGACTTCCATTAAGGATTTCATTCACATACCCAAATATCAACCGATTCTGACTGGTAGATTTGAATAAAGCAAGCAAGCAATATGAATGGTTTCGTGCACTGAAGGCATGCAGGGACGGTTTGGGGCAAGCCCCTTTTTACCCTCTTTTATGGTATAAGTTAAATTTTTAGCAACATGTCCTGGGCACGTTAGAGGAGGAAAAGGAGGATCGTTTGGTTAGCAGCATTGTTTCTACTTCTTTTTCCTTTGTTACTTGGAGCTGGTGGCAGTGGTGGTTGTGGTGGTTATCAGTTGGTCCGGTGTATTAGATACGGCTTGTCTTTCCCTTTCTCTGGCATCCAGTTTATCCATAAGCTGTTTTATTGCTTCCATTGCATCTTCTCTTAAGCTGTCTGTGGTCCAAAGGGAGAGGTGACTGTGGAGTGGGCAGTGGCGAGAAAGCAACTTCCATTTCCACCTCTGTCTCCACAGAACTATCCACAACCAATATTACCGACTGGGAAGGCAGCAGTTGTTTGGGGTTGTCCATGGGTTTGGGAGGGGAAGTGGCGATTGTTTCTGGCGCTTTCTTTTCCACACTGTTCTCTCTCTTCTTCTCCATGAAAGCCACCAGGTGTCGGGCATCCCTTTGCCTGGTGAATGGGCTCTTCTTCCTTTTCATCTCCTCTTTTCAGGGCTTCCAGACTCTCTCGGGTGAGGATCAGCGTGAGAGGGATTCCTCTCACCTAAGGTACTACCTCTCTCCCCAAGGAAGGTGGTGTGGTGGTGTCCTCAGTTCCAAACTCCAGTGTCAGCTGGACATTCTTTGCCTTTCATCTGGATAATCCAGTTGATAGGACAAGAGATGTCAAAGCTGTCAGACCTTTCTTGAGTTGAGCTGGTATAGCAGGTTCTCCACAGCAAGGTGTGATTAGCACATCTTCACACTCTGCAGTCAGAGGTGTGAATGGTGAGGAACATGATGGCGATCTGAATAAGAAGATTTTGAAGGAACCATATTCATATCACATCCCCCCCCCCCCCCCCTCACCCTAACTATGTTGTATATATCAGATTATTCTTACTTATGGGATCAGAAGATTTTTAAAACATTTTCCTCATTTTGCAATAAAGTTACACTTCGGCCTCCCACATACAGCCAAATATGAACCAAGGGACTTGATTTGAACACACTTTAATCTGACCACCAAAAGAATATTGTTTTCTAATATAAAGGATTCTGACTTGTGGATCTGAAAAACAAGATTTTTAATCTTATTGCACCAAGTTAAATGATGCCTAAGTATGAAGCTAGGTTCTGAAATTGGGTAAATTTACATCTGACATTCCTGAGGATGTTGTATAACAAATATCAAAAAATTTGACTAGTGGTTCTGTGCATGAAGAATATGAACCAGTGAACTTGATTTTGAACAAACTTGGTTCCATTGCCCATAAAGATGATGTGTACAAAACATCAAAAGAATTCTCACCTGTGGATTGGAACAAGATTTTCAAATAATATCTGTCATATTGTACAAAAGTAAAATTTGGGGAGGCTGATTATTAGCCCCTTGGTTCACATTGGGCTTAATAGAGGAGCCCAAATTTTTAACTTAAGCAATATGGGGAATGATCTTTAAAAATCTCCTTCTTCGTATCCATCAGTCAGAATGCTTTGATATTTGTATGAAACAACTTTAGGGGGTGAGTTTCAAGTTTGTTCAAATCGAGTGCCTGGGTTAATATTTGGGTTGCCATGGGAGCCTGAATTATAACTTAGTTCAGTATGAGGGAATTTCTTTAAAAATCTTCCTTCAGATCCATCTATCAGAATGCTTTCATATTTGGTTTACAACGTCTTGGGGGGGGGGGGGGGGGGGGGGGGGGGGGCAAATATTAACTTAGTGCAATATGAGGAAATTTCTTTAAGCACCTTGGTGCAATATGGGGAGTAATCTTTAAAAATATTCTTCTTCAGATCCACCAGTCAGATTCTTTTGATATTTGGTATACAACATCTCTAGAGGGCTCAGATTCAAGTTTATTCAAATCGAGTCCATGGGTTAATATTTTGGGTCCCTATTGTTTCAATATGAGGAAACTTCTTTAAAAATCTTCTTCAGATCCACCTGTCAGAATGCTTTCATATTTGGTTTACAACATCTCTGGAGTGGTGAGGGGGTCACATTCTAATTTTTTTAAAATTGAGTCCCTAGGTAATATTTGGCCACCTTATGGTAGCCCTAATTTCAAATTAGTGCGATATGAGAAAATTTCTTTAAAAATCTTCTTCAGATCCCCCAGTCAGACTGCTTTCACATTTAATTTCAGCATCCTGGTGATGGAAGGGAAAGGCTCAGACTTAAGTTTGTTCAAGTTATGTTCCAAAATTGGTATTTAGACCTCCATGTTTTGAATTACTGGAAATCAGGACATTATTTCTGTTGTAGCTTCCCAGTACTAGAAAAAAATCATCTGGCATGGACAAACAGAGTTATAAGCAATTAAATAACTTCATTCCTCTGTAGTGTTAACTAGCTGTAGATGCTAATTAAATCCTTTAAACAACTATTGTCAGGTGAGCTCCTCAGGCCCCATGGAGGCCTCTTATTTCTAAAAAATTATCATACCAAGCGTGGAATTCCAATACTGCACCGCTGTAATTTGGTCACAAGCTTTGTTGCAGATGCAGTTGGTTCTCCCCTGTTTAAAGGTGTGACTTTTGTGTTGTCTGAAACTTCTTCCATTTGGTGGGTGTTGAGCACCATAGTCATCATAATCTTGCCCATTGTAAAGGCTCAAGTCCAGGGTGAGGACATGCCTTCAAATTAATGCACACCTTTCACGCTGTATTCCTCAACTGATGACTTGTGGAGTTGGCATGACATGTAGACGTGAAATATTGACTCTCACTATATATACTTCAAAAACAAGACCTTGGACTTGAGTGTTAAGTCCTTTGTTACACCTTTTAGCCTACATTCCACAACCAATGAGTTTGAAATTGGATATGGCAGTTTAGAATTGCATCTAGATGTGAACTATTGGGTTTTGCTCAATCTTGTTGGAAAATAGGTATTGTGACAGCCATATTGTATTTTTAGCTCTCCTCGGCTGACAAGTGTCAGTGGATTTTTTCTGGTAAAGATTTGTCGGTCATCCATCCGCCCTCAGTCGTCTGTCTGTCATCAATTTTTTAGCCCGACTGTTTATTAGCCCGACTGTTTAAATTCAGGGCTATAGTCATGACTTTCGTCCATCCATCCATCCATCTGTCGTCCATTAACATTTAGAGTTTGGGTTAAAGTTTGTGGTTAAAGTTTTTTACTGATGGTTAAAGTTTTTTTCTTTTTAATTAATTTTAATTACTTTGGATTGTATCATTCTCATTATGTTTCATGTTATTTTGGGAAATATTTAACCCTTTTTAGCTCACCTGTCCTAGAAGCCATGTGAGCTTTTCTTATCACTTGGCATCTGTCGTCGTCCGTAAACTTTTCACATTTTCATCTTCTTCTCTGTAACCACTGAGCCAGTGTGAACCAAACTTGGCAGGAATGGTCTATGGGAGGTCCTCTGCAAATGATCCTCATTTTGTTCCCGTTGGATGAAAAACACGGCTGCCATTTCATTCTTTCAGTCTGGTTGGTGGATTTTCAAAAATCTTCTCCTCTGAAACTGCATGGCCAAATGTTTTGAAACTTCACATGGTGATGACTGGGACCCCCCTCTACCAATGATCCTCATTTAATATTGATAGTTACAAACATGGCCATCAGGGACATTGTAAACATGACTGCAATTGCAGCTTATAGTTACTATAGAAACCCTCTGGGAAATCACATTTTCATCTTCTCTGGAACTACTGAGCTGACGTGAACCAACCTGGCTGAGATAGTCTATGGGAGGTCCTCTACAAACGATCCTCATTCTGTTCCCGTGAGTTTGAAAATATGGCCGCCAGATCTAGAGGCATTCTTTGATTCTGATTGGTTGATTTTGGAAAAAAAACTTCTCTGAAACCACAGAGTCAAATGTTTTGAAACTTTGCATGGTTGATGACTGGGATACCCTCTATCAATGATCCTCATTTAATGCTGATCGGGTTGCAAACATGGCTGCAATTGCAGCTTATAGTTACTATAGAAACTCTATGGGAAATCACATTTTCTTTTTCTTCTCTGGAACTGCTGAGCCGATGTGAACCAAAACTTGACAGGAATGGTCTACGAGAGGAGGCAATTATGTGGTGGGCAGAGGCTATATTCTAATGCTTAACCCATTGCCTCTCCTGTCTGCATGAAGATCAGTACTGTCAGTACAATACTCAAAATATTTAACCTTCTTTTACTGATTTTTTTATTGAAACAGAATTCATAAATGTGTGGATTTTCAAGAAATCTTCACCTTTGAAACTACAGGCCAAATGTTTTGAAACTTTATGTGACTGATGACTGGAACACCCCTCTACCAACGATCCTCATTTAATGTTGATTGGGTTGTTAACATGGCCACCAGAGGCATTCTTGGATTCTGATTGGTGGATTTTCAAAAATCTTCTCCCCTGAAAACCACAAGACCAAATGTTTCGAATTTCACATGCTTGATGACTGGGACAACCCTCTACCAATGATCCTCATTTCATCTTGATCGGTTTGCAAATATGGCTGCAATTGCAGCTTATAGTTACTATAGAAACCCTAGGGGAAATCACATTTTCATCTTCTTCTCTGGAACTACTGAGCTAATGTGAACCAAACATGGCAGGCATGGTCTATGAGAGGTTCTCCACAACTGTTACTAATTTTATTCCTGTTGGATGAAAAACGTGGTCGCCAGAGGCATTCTTTGATTCTGATTGGTCGATTTTGAAAACTCTTCTCCTCTGAAACTACAAGGTCAAATGTTTTGAAACTTCACATGATTGAGGACTCGGACACCTTCTATCAAAGATCCTCATGTAATGTTGATGCATATTTACCATGGAAACCCTATGGGAAATCACATTCTATATGTCATTCTGCCAGGCGAGTGATTACAGGCTCTTCAGGGCATCTAGTTAGCAGTCAATTTAACATAGAACTTCCAGGTTAAAGTTTTTGGTTCAAGTGTTTTTTTTGTTTACAAAGTTACACCTTTAATTCTTCAAACAGTTTAGTGGAATGTTACTGTTTCCCATTTGGGACAATGTCTTCTGTCTACTGAAGCTTTCTACAGTGATTGTAAGTACTGCTGGCATGACTTTAACCCTTTTAAAATTGTTTTCAGACTTAGTTCAGTTTTGTGAAATATTTAACCCTTTTTTTGCAGTCATTTTACTTAGTATTCGCAGCTTAAAGTTTCAGATTAAAGCTTTACTTTTCAAGGTTGTACCTTTCATTCTTCAAACACTGCCACAATGTCATTGTTTTCATTTGGGGCAAGGTCTACTGAAGCTGTATACAGTGGTTTCAAATAATATTGGCATTAATTTAACCCTTTTCAAAATGGTTTCAAACTTATTTTCTTTAAATTTGAAATTAGGTTTCTACCACATAATTTGTTAGCTCGACTGTTTACAGTGAGAGCTAGTCTTGACTTTTGTCCATCCGTCTGTCCATCTGTCCGTCTTGTTAACATTTAGAGTATTGGTTAAAGTTTACTGAAGGTTCAAGTGTTTTTTTTTTCCTGTTTAGTCATGACTTTCTTCTGTCTGTCTGTTAACATTTAAAAATTTTTTTAAAGTTTGTGGTTAAAGCTTTTTAGTCAACCTTAAAGTTTGGGTTTTTTTCTTTAAAATTGATATTACTATTGATTGTATCATTCTCATTTTGTTTTTATTTTTTTTATGTTTCATGTTATTTGGGGAAATATTTAACTCTTTTTTTGTATGGCAATTTAACTTGCAACTTCCAGGTTAAAGTTTTTGGTTAAAGTTTTTTTTTTGGGGGGGGGGGGTGGGGGGAGGTTTAAAATTACACCTTTAATTCTTCAAACAGTTTAGTGGAATGTCACTCTTTCTTATTTTGGGACAATGGCTACTATCTACTGAACATTTCTACAGTGATTTTCATTAATATCGGCATGATTTTAACCCCTTTTAAATATGTTTTCAGACTTACTTTCTTTGTATTTCAAATTAGACTTTGCCACACTTTCTTACTCTAATTCTTGCATGGTCAATACAACATGATTCCATTTACATCAGTGATATCGGTTTTAGGAAATATTTAACCCATTTTTGCCAATCAGTTTTACTTAGTATTCCCAGCTTAAAGTTTCGGATTAAAGTTCTGCTTATCAAGGTTCTACCTTTCATTCTCCAAACACTCTGTTACAACGTCATTTCTTTTTTTCATTTCGGGCAAGGTCTACTGAAGCTGTACACAGTGGTTTCAAATAATATTGGCATTAATTTAACCTTTTTCACAACGCTTTTCGAACTTAGTTTATCTAAATTCAAATTAGGCTTCTACCACATACTTTATTACTTTTTATTCCCTCCCACAAGGGAGAGATATAGCACAGAGCTTGTTCCATCTGTCTGTCAGTCCATCTGTCAGTCTGTCCATCCGTCAGTTCATCCGTCTGTCCGAACTTTCTTTATGCCATAACTTAAACAAAAGTTAACGGTTTCAATTCTTTTCAGTACATGTCTCTAGGTCAAGTTTGATGACTTCAATTATCCATTGAAAATTGTTGAATTGTGGTTTTGTTCCTTGTGTTTCTTGTGGATCTGGTTTTTGTGGTTCTGGTTCTTGTGGTTCTGGTTCTTGTGGTTATTGGGTTCAAGTTCTTGTGTTCTGGTTGTAGTGGTTCTGGTTTTTGTGGTTCCTGGGTTCTGGTTGTTTTGGTTCATCTGGTTCTGTTTCTTGTGGTTCTCGCTCTTGTGGTTCTGATTCTTGTGCTTCTGGTGGTTCAGGTTCTTGTTTCATGTAGTGCTGGTTCTTGTGGTTTTGGGTCTTTGTTTCTTGTGGCTCTGCTTTTTGCCGTTCTTGGGGTTCTGGTTCTTGAGGTTCTGGGTTCTGGTTCTTGTGGTTCTTAGGTTCTGGTTCTTCTGTTCTGGTTGTTGTGGTTCTGGTTCTTGTGATTCTTTGGGTTCTGGTTATTGTGGTTCGGGTTCCTGTGAAACTGGTACTTGTGGTTCTGGTACTTGTGTTTCTTGTGGTTCTGGTTCTTGTGGCTCTGATTCTTATGGTTCATGGATTCTGGTTTTTGTGCAGCCGGTTCTTGTGGTTCTTGTGCTTCTGGTTTGTGTGGTTCTTGTGGTTCTTGTGGTTCTGGAGCTGGTGGGTCTGATTCCTGTGGTTCTTTCAGTTCTGGTTCTTGTGGTTCTTGTGGTTTGTGTGATTCTTGTGGCTTGGGTTCTGGTTCTTGTGTTCTGGTTGTAGTGGTTCTGGTTTTTGTGGTTACTGGGTTCCGGTTGTTGTGGTTCTTGTGGTTCTTGTGGTTTGTGTGATTCTTGTGGCTCTTATTCTTGTGGTTCTTGTGGATCTTGTTGTTCTGGTTCTCCTGGTTCTTGGGGTCTGGTGGTTCTGGTTTTTGTGGTTGTGGTTCTTGTGGTTCTGGTGGATCTTGTGTTTCCGTTGGTTCTGGTTCTTGTGGCTCTGTTTCTTGTGTTTCTGTGGTTCTGGTTCTTGTGTTTCTTGTAGTTCTGGTTCTTATGGTTCTTATGCTTCTGGTTCTGGTGGTTGTGGTTCTTGGGGTTCTTGTTCTTGTGGTTCTTGCGGTCACGTGGTTCTGTTTCTTGTTTTTCTGGAGGTTCTGGTTCTGGGGTTCTTGTGGTTCTGATTCTTGTGGTTCTGGTTCCAGTGCTCCAAATCCCCCCCCCCCCCCCCCCCCCCCCCCCCCCCCCCCCCCCCCCCCCCCCCCCCGCACACACACACACACACATACATCACGTAGGCAATTATTCCCAAAATGCATTTTGAAGGATTGGGAGTTATTACATGCAAAAAAGAAAATTGACTCCAAAAGCCCAACATTGCTTTATGTACTGCATCTTTAATCCTTTACTTAACACAAGTTGAAGCCAACAGTACAAATTATTTTTCTGAAACATCAGATTTTTTCATTTTTTATTTACTTCTAACCATGACTTATTAGTCCTTATTAAGCTCATCAAGTTTATTCCATTAATAGGTCATGAGGTATGTTTTGAAGTAGAGAAATGAAAAAATAAAATTTGAATAGCGAATTTTGTATATCACAAGTGCAGATATGGCAGATTCATTAGGTAAACGGTTAACAAAAAATGGCTCTGTCTATTTTGTGTCTAAGCATTGCCATTGCTGGGACTGTCGGGCTGCATGCGTGACATCACTCTAGTTACTTTTTATGCCCGCAAGGGAAGGATACAGCATCCAGCTCTGTCCCGTCCATCCATCTGAACTTTGTTTATGGCATAACTTGAACAATAGTTAACAAATATCAATTCTTTTTGGTGTATGTCTCTGTAGCAACAATGTCTATGTCAAGTTTGATGACCCCCAATATCTCTTGAAAACTATGGGAGTTATTGGCCTTTGTTATAAAAATATCCTGTGAATCTTGTTTAACTTGAACAATAGTTAACAGATTTCAATTCTTTTTTGCTCACCTGACTTTCAGTCAGGAGAGCTATAGTGATCACTCACACTGTCCGTCGTCCGTCAACATGGTGTTTGCATCTTCTCCTCCCAAACCGCTGAACCAATTTAATTGATATTTGAGATAATAGTTTGTTATGACATCGCAATTTGATTTTGTTCAAATCAAATTGCCTCGCCCGTGGGTAGGGCCACACCCAAAAAGTGTGCTGAAATCTTAAAAAATCTTCTTCTCATGAACCAGCAGTAGCAGAGACTTGATATTTGGTGTGCAGCTTCCTTTTGAGGTGTAGACTCAGATTTGTTCAAGAGAAGTTTGTGGGGCTATACTCGGCGTCGTTATGGGAGGGGCAAAATTTTTGGCCCCGCCCAAAATTTCTATTTTCCAAACCGAGAGGCTGATTTGAACCAAATTTTATGTGAGGGCTTATTGGGTCATAAGTACCTAATTTATGCTGATTTTTTTTTTCCCGTAGCCCCATGGGAACCGCAGGAGCTAAAAATAGAAAAAAATTAAAACGCCCATATCTCCAAAACTGCACGGCACAGAGAATTTTTATTTGGTGTGAAGTTTCCTTAGGACCAACAGAAAGAATTGGTAAAAAAAAATTGCCATCGGTTTTATCATAGGGTACAGTTTCGGGACTTTGAAAAAGTGCTGAGTCCACACTTTTTAACACTGTAGGCAATGGGAAAAACATTAAAAAATCTTCTTCTCCAGGTCCAGCAGGCAGAATCTTTTGATATTTGGTATGCAACATTGGAGGGTGGATCTGATTCAAGTTTGTTCAAATTGGCCCCCTGGGTTCATATTTGGGCTCAGTATAGGAGCCCGATTTCGAACTTAGTGCATTTCAGGCAAATTTCTTAAAAAATCTTCTTCTCCAGATCCAGCAGGCAGAATCTTTTGATATTTAGTATGCAACATTGTGGGGTGGATCTGATTCAAGTTTGTTCAAATCGGCCCCTTGGGTTTATATTTGGGCTCAGTATAGGAGCCCAAATTTGAACTTACTGCATTTCAGGCAAAATTTCTTTGAAAATCTTCTTCTCCAGATCCAGCTGGCAGAATCTTTTGATATTTGGTATGCAACATTGTGGGGTGGATCTGATTCAAGTTTGTTCAAATTGGCCCCTTGGGTTTATATTTGGGCTCAGTATAGGAGCCCAAATTTGAACTTAGAGCATTTCAGGCAAATTTCTTTGAAAATCTTCTTCTCAAGATCCAGCAGGCAGAATCTTTTCATATTGGGTATGCAACATTGTGGGGTGGATCTGATTCAAGTTTGTTCAAATCGGCTCCCTGGGTTTATATTTGGGCTCAGTATAGGAGCCCAAATTTGAACTTAGTGATTTTCAGGCAAATTTCTTAAAAAATCTTCTTCCCCAGATCCAGCAGGCAGAATCTTTTGATATTTGGTATGCAACATTGTGGGGTGGATCTGATTCTATTTTGTTCAAATCGGCTCCCTAGATTCATATTTGGGCTCACTATAGAAGCTCGAATTCGAACTTAGTGCATTTCAGGCAAATTTCTTCAAAAATCTTCTTCTCCAGATCCTGCAGGCAGAATCTTTTGATATTTGGTATGCAACATTGTGGGGTGGATCTGATTCCAGTTTGTTCAAATCAGCCACCTGGATTCATATTTGGGCTCACTATAGAAGCCCAAATTCGAACTTAGTGCATTTCAGGCAAATTTCTTTGAAAATCTTCTTCTCAAGATCCAGCAGGCAGAGTCTTGTGATATTTGGTATGCAGCATCCTTAGGGGGGTGAGATTCAAGTTTGTTCAAGCCATGTCCCTAGGTCCATATTTGGGCTCACTGTGGGAGCTTGAATTGTAACTTTGTTCGAAATGAGGAATTTTCTTAAAAAATCTTCTTCTTCAGATCCAGCAGTCAGAATGGTTTGATATGTGGTGAGTAGCATCCTTGGAGGGGAGGGGGGGGGGGGGATTCAAGTGTGTTAAAGCCAAGTCCATGGGTCCATATTTGGGCTCCCTGTGGGAGCCCAAATTATAACTTAGTCAATATGAGGAATTTTTCTTTAAAAATCTTCTTCTTCAGATTCAGCAGTTGGAACGTTTTGATATTTGGCATGGAGCAACCTTATGGGGCTGAGATTCAAGTTTGTTCAAGCCAAGTCCCTTGGTTCATATTTGGGCTCACTATGGGAGCCTGAATGACAACCTAGTTCAAAATGAGGAGTTTTCTTTAAAAATCTTCAGATCCAGCAGATGAATGCTTTTGATAGTTTTTATGCAGCATCCTTAGGGGGGTAAGATTCAAGTTTGTTCAAGCCATGTCCCTAGGTCCATATTTGGGCTGATTGTGGGAGCTCGAATTGTAACTTGGTTCAAAATGAGGAATTTTCTTTAAAAATCTTCTTCTTCAGATCCAGCAGTCGGAATGTTTTGATATTTGATGTGCAGAATCCTTAGGGGTGTGAGATTCAGGTTTGTTAAAGCCAAGTCCCTGGGTTCATATATGGGCTCCCTGTGGGAGCCCGAATTATGACTTAGTTCAATATGAGGAATATTCTTTAAAAATCTTTTTTTTAGATCCACTGGTCAGAATATTTGGATATTTGGTTTCAGCTTTTCTTAAAAGGAGCAGATGCAACTTGTGGAAATCAATTCTCTGGGTTGATATGTAGGCTACCATGTCAGGTGAGCGCCCTCAGGCCCCCTGGGGCCTCTTGTTGGTATATGTCTCTATAGCAACAATGTCGATGTCAAGTTCAATGAACAGAAATATCTGATGAAAATTATGGGAGTTATTGTCTTTAATAAAAAATATTGTGTTATGCTTGTTTATGGAAAAACTTGAACAGTAGTTAACAAATTTCAATTCTATTTGGATTTACAGTGACTGCATGTGGAAAAAGATTTGACTCATATAACCCCCCCCCCCCCCCCCCCCCCTCCCCATTTATTTCTCATGTCTCAAAGGTGTGTTGCGACTTTGATCCAAGGTCATATCATCAAGGTCAAGATCACAGCAGCAAAACCTTGATATTGTTACACACCTCAGGTGTGACAGATCTTATTCATATTTAGTACAACTATTACTCATGACACAAAGGTGTGTCACGACTTTGATCCAAGGTCATATCAAAGTCAAGGTCACAAATAGCAAAACTTTGATATTGTTATACAGGCCATATCGGGTGTATATAACTTGGTATGATTGGCAGATCTTATTCATACTTGGTGTAATTATTTGTTCATGACTCTGACTCAAACGTGTGTCGTGACTTTGATCCAGGGTCATATCAAGCTTAGTGTCATAGACAGCAAAACTTTTAATATTGTTATACAGCCCTTGTTTGGTTTATATAATTGAATCTATGTGACAAATCTTAGTTTATTCTTCACAAAGTTGTTTCCTGTAACCTAATATGTCATAACCATGACCCATTGTCATATCATCAAGGTCAAGATCACAAGCAGTAACACTTGGATTCTTATCTTGTATTTAGCTTCTCCTAAAGGCAATGACACTGGGTGGAGCTGTCTAGGCTGAGAGGTCTCTTGTAGTTATATATATTTGAAATTTGTAGGTAATTGTTGAAATTCCCCTCCTTCATTTGGCAGGGGATAATTAACCCAATTTTACCACAATACTGTAGCACATTAACAACATACAAGCTCTTTAGTATCTAACAGTATTGAATTTGATACTGGCTAAAGCCTTTATGTCGTCATGCAGCCCAGTGCTGAAGTCAGTCATTCAGTCCAGTTGATAAATCAGTATATTTCAGGTTGATGGATGTTTCACTTTTTTGTTTTCTGTATATTTATACCCCCCCCCCCCCCTCCCGCAACAAGTTAGGGGTGGGGATATACTGGAATCACTCTGTCTGTCAATCTGTATGTCCAACCATCTGTCAGACTGCTGTCAGTCTCGACTTGTAGACATAATTTTGTCTGGATATTTTCTCAGATGTTTATGGGTCGATTCCTTTGAGACTTGGTATGTATGTTCACTACCTTGGGAACCTGTGCACCTGTGATTATAGTTTCGATCAGGCTTTTTTTGCCAGAGTTATGCCCTGTTTCATCTTAGAAATATGGTGGCGGGGTGGGGGGGGGTGATCTGGGAAGTCACACCTCCAGTTTAAATAGATAATAAAATTTGATTTGTTATTTGCAGGTATATAGATCATGGTAAAAATCCAAATTTATACACGAAAGATTGCCTTGAGAAAGCTTTGGCAAAGAATGAACATGTAAAAGGAAAAATTGATAATTTAAAGGTAAGTAGTGTTTCAAGAACATGAAAAAGGTTCCTACTGCTTTTCTTGGAAGTCATGCAAAAAAATTAATTCAAATGTTTTATTATCTATTTTTAGCTCACCTTGACAAAGTCAAGCTGAGCTAATCCCATCGCTCTCTGTCCGTCGTCCATCAACACCATGTTTTGGTCTTCTCCTCCAAAACCACTGGGCCAATTCAAGTGAAAGTTTATGTGAGTGATTGGCCCGAAGGGGCATTGCATTTTTGTTCAATTCAACATGCCCAGCCACATAGGGTTTGGGTGGGGAAAATGCTCCAAAATATTTTTAAAATCTTCTTCTCATGAACCAGTGGGTACAATGACTTGATATTTGTTATGGAGCTTCCTTTTGATGTGTAGATTCAAGTTTGTTCAAACGAAGTGTTCGCAAAGCAATATTTGGCTTTGTAATGGGAGAGGGTAAGATTTTTGGCCCTGCCCAAAATTTCTTTTTTCTCAACCGATGGTCCTATTTGAACCAAATTTGGTATGTGGTATTATTGTGTCATTTGTGCTTCCTCTGCCAAGATGAATATGATGATACTTAAGCAGCCCATTCCCATAATCACTTAAAGTATCAGTTTATTTCATGTGCTGAGGTTCGCTAATTTTAACACTTCCCGTGATAAAGTGAGTTTTAACACTTCCCGTGATAAAGTGAGATGTGCAAACACAGACTTCACTTCAGAATCTGAGGACAGCTGATGATAATATCATTAAGACACCTCGGAATCTGTTTCATTTTGAAGTTGAAGAATTAAACCCGAAATGTCCACTGCAGTCGCGAATAAAGCTTCTGCTGATAAACTGACATTTTGGATGTAATTTTGAAATTCAGACTCAACAGAATATCAAAGCAGTATATTTCAGTCACAACTATCAGAAGAATTTGATCCTAAAAATTAAATTAAAAAAAAAATAAAAATATCCCAACCTACCAACCCTATTTTTTTCTGCTATGTAACCATTAATTTTTTTTGGCCTGAGGTGTATGGCATGTCGATGGTGTACTTATCTTCATCCAATGCTAGCCCTGCTTGTGCAGAGTTAGAACATTGAAGAACGTGACAGTTGCTCAGCTCTGCTCAGTGGTTCTCTCTGGGTACCCTGACTTGCTTCCTCGACTTGTAAAACTGTCATACAGGAGGTCACCCTGGCTGTCCAAAGTGTCATTAAACCCCAATAAAAAAGGAAATTTGAATAACCCTGTGAATTGAATATTACTTCCAAACACCAAGCCACTTACCATACCTTGAGTACAAAATGACTCAAGTTTTCATGTGTAAGGCAAAACACTTGGATGCTGTGACATCCCACACAAACTTTTAAAAAATAAAATTAGGATATCTTGCTGAGTGTATCTGCAACAAAGTTATTGGCATGTCTTGCAAGTTTCCTTTCTGAAATTCTATTTCAGTGCCCCGAACATCAATGTTGGACTCCCCTAACAAACACAATCCAGTTTATGTAGCACTTATGACATGTGTGGTAAATATTAGCTTCTCAAGCTCAGGTTGCAATATCTCCTGGGTAGGGGTAGCATCACTTTACCAACCTCAAATTTTTGAAGCCCTGTAGTAGGCGGGCAATAAATTATGAAATCACTTACCTGAGAATGCCAGGCCTGACGGTGAGTAAAGATACATTTAACTATATCTGTATTTACAATTGCTAGATCTGCACTCCAATGGATCTGAAATCGGTCATTGTGACTTGTTATTTTGGCTACCGGTCATCTAACATCGGTTGGGAAGGTAATGTTCTGTTTTTGTTACGGGAACAGTCGAGGGGTCCCTCAAAAAATTTTGCGTGTGAACATAGCAGGAATCAAATCACAATGGCCAATCTTAAATCACTCCAGCTAGCATGTTGATTGATTTTAATGGGCAAGTTGGTATTTAACCCAAATTAAGGAGAGCTATTTTCATTTTTATAGCTTTTGGGGAGCAATTATGGCTCCCCTTAATTTATTTAATTTAGTTTTGCAGGAACTATTAGGGAGTGGGAGCAAATATTTTTGTTAAATAATCAGGCCTGACCAATCCATATGAAAATATATTTTTATACTGTACCAATGACCCAGACATAGCTGGTGCTAACTCTTAAAATATAGGGCCAAACACAAATTTTGCCCCCCAATCCCCAAAATTTGCATCTAAAACTAAAGAAAACATGTCCTGAAAGGCCCTCCACACTTCGCCCCTACTGCGCATGCGCAGTGTCAAGGACGTTCCGAAATTGGCGCCATTTATCATTCTAAGTTTGGCCCTTCATCAGTTAACATCTGACTGATCTTTGTGCTTTTAAATCTCAGTTTAAATGATGCCAGACACATAAATATTAGTGAAATGGTGATTCTAAGGAGGATAGAAAAGGAGGAGAGGAAAAGAATGTGTGACAGAATATTATCAGGGCTGTAACTTAAAATTTTTTAATGAAATTATGTTAAGTTACCTATTTTCAAGGCAGCAGCCATTTTGTTGTCATTCTGATTATTTAGTTACACTGTTTTTTCAAGTGTTTTTCCTCTCTCCCTGTCCTTTAAGTTCCCCCTTGCTATTCTCCCATGCTTTTGGCATAATTTCTGTAATTATTATTACTAAAATTTCTTGGGAGTTTTAGCTGAATAACAGAATGAATTCTGTTCTTTCCCCATGTTTACGTCTTCACCTACGGGTGGTTAGGCGTTGTGTTCTGCATCTACCATCTGATGTTCTGCAGTTTCTTCCCTGGAAGTCTCTGTTTTGCATCAGATGGTGTATTTTTGGTAACTGATTTCGGGCCTGGGTGCCTGGAGTCTTATTTTAGTGTTTTTACACTCATTGTTTACATTTACAACAGCCCTCTGTGTGAGGGGGGGATTTCTAAATAATAATATCTTTATGTTATTTTAATCATAACTAGATACATTATTATTGTTCGTAAGTGTTGAATAAATTGTTTAAAATATTTTTAAAATTTTTGTCCACACTTAGGCTTGGGATCCATTGGGGCTCAACGTTACTTTTCAGAAACTTGGGCTGTTCTGAAAAAATATTTTTTCAAAATATTTTGATTTTAATTATTTTTTCTATATTAATGGATCATATTATTATTATGTATTTTGATTGCCAGGGGTTAGTGCGAGTACCAGGACTTGTTTTCTTTTCACATTGAAAGGATATTGATCAATTGTTTTAAGAGGAAGTCTTCCTCTGACCTTATTATCATTCTATATGTGGTCAGTGTACTCGCATTAACTCCTGTTCTGTATCGTATGATTTCGATGACAATATGGGAAGCGTATGTCACGGTATGTTGTTGGGGATTTGGACACTCCGGTCCTTTCCCCGCAGGGTCACTCTACTTTATCAATTTCTATTTCAGACGATCAAGATTAGGGTGATGTATCTGTGATGTCTTCCAACAGTGTGCCTCCGTCGTCACAATTAATGAAGGGCTAGCGGAAAAGTGCTCATGTAATACGCCAATTGCCTAAGAGGACCCTAGTAGGTTCGACGGCCTTTGACGTCCGCTAGCTCGCCCGGTGTAGCGTCCATTCACCGAATGGTTCGGCAGCCGGGTTCGTCCGTTGCGGTCTAGAAGGAATTTTGGGGTGATGCGAGCACTATAAAATTAACTTAATGCACACCCAGTGACGGCGGATCGGAGGGAGAACGGAGGAAGCCTTTTAGTCCGGTTCATAGCTCGTTCCGGTCCATCCGGACGGCAAGCGAGAGAGGCCCCTCTCTCGTTCAACAACATCTGGCCCCAGATGTTGTGGTACAAATGTGTCGTTAGCGGAGCATACGTCCGTCGCTCGGGACGCTCCGTTGTATAGGCAGTCCGCTGAGACTGCTAAGGCTTCCTCTTCTCGTCAGCGCACACGACCGCACCTTGGCTGCGTGACCGCCGATATATTACCAGCTTCGCCGATCAAGGATTCTTCGGCGACCAGGTCACACCATCCGGCAGCCAGGGATTCGAGACCGATGGACTCCGGACGTTCGCATAGGAAAAGTATGCGGGAGCCATCTGATGCGGAGCTGCCCTCGGCGAAGCAGCGATAGACTGCGCCTCCGCAGGTCTCGACGCCGGACATTCTTGTGCACATAGCACAGCTTATCGCAGCATCCCAGCAGCCGACAGAAACGGTGTCGGATCGAGAATTATCCGACAGCGCTGGGTCGGTAGCCGGGGACTCGAGGCCTGCAGACTCCGGACGTTCGCATAGGAAGTGTGCGGGAGTCAACGTACACGGAGCTTCCAGCGGCAATGCATCGTAAGTCCGCTACTGCACAGGCCTCGGGAACGGACGTGCTTTCCTTAATAGCACTGTTTATCGCAGCATCCCAGCATCAACTGAATCTGTCGCATATATTTTATCCGACGATGCTGGGTCGGGACGCTCCGCGGAAGCGGGTACGGACGTCCGAAAGTTTCATCCGGTCCGACGGGATACCGAAAGGGATTCGGTGGATTTCAAGCTTTCCCTTTCGGAACAACATATGCTGCGATGCCGGATAAGAAACTGATAGCGTCGGTGGACTTAGAAATTTTTGGTTCGGTTCAGGGACATCGTCCCTCAGTTCCGACATAGTCCAATAATGTCTCATACTTTCGAATTATTGAACGACGCTATATATATTTTTATTTTATGCTTGCTATCCAAGCATTTCTGGTTTCTTGTTCGAAGAGTTATGGAGATGTCTTTCAAAAGTGTGCCTCTGTCGTCATAGTTAATGAAGAGTTAGCGGCAATAAGTGCTCATGGAATATGTCTATCGCTTACGGAGTGACATTCGCTAGCTCACCCGGTGTAGCGTACATTCATCGAATGGTTCGGCTGCCGGGTTCGTCCGTTGCGGTCTAGGAAGGAGATTTGGGTGATGCGAGCACTTTAATTACTTTAGTACTCACCCAGTGACGGCAGATTGAGGACAGATCGGAGGAAGCCAACAACATAGGGGACCGCATGTTGTGGTTCAGATATTTTACATTCGGAGCATATGTCCGTTGCTCGGGACGCTCCGTTATATTGACAGTCCGAGAGACTGTCTTTAATGCTTCCTCATCCTCACAGCAGGGCACACGACCGCACATTGGCTACGTGACCTCGAGTATCCGATCAGTTTCGGCATTCAGTGATTCCACAGCGAATAGGTCGCGCCATCCGGTAGCCAAGGGACACGAGGCCTATACACTCCGTTCGCTCGCATATTGGAAGTATGCACGGGGTAACGATCTCGGAGCTTCCTGCGGCAATGCATCGTAAGACCGCTGCTCCTCAGGCCTCAGTGACGGACGTGCTATCCGAGTTAGCACAGTTGTTTCGCAGCATCCCAGCAATTGACGGTTTCTCGGTCGAATCAGGAATTATCCGACGGCGCTGGGTCGGTGCGGTCCGCGGTTGCATCAAGCTACGGACGACCGAACGCTTTATAGGGTCCGACAGGATGGCGAAAGGGATTCGAAAGATTTCGAGTTTTCCCTTTAGTAGTATCGGAAGATGCCTTTCATATCTTCTGGCATTTCTTCCAGTGATTATTTTTCGGACTTCATTGCTGCGATCTTGGATAAGAGACTTATAGCGTCATTGGACTCGGATTTTTCGATCGGTACAGGGACTTTGTCCCTGACTTACCGACGCAGTCCAATATTGTCATTACAACATGTGTTTTATTTTTCGACGCTATATATTTATATATATATATACAAGCCTGCTACTAAGCATGATAGTTTAGTTTCTTGTCCGCGTGGCTCATTTCTGCCATTTTATCTTTTTTACATATAGTTTATTTTGGCAGAGCAGGGCATACCGAGAGTTCATATGCGTCTAGACGGTGTGATTAAAGACTGCATATATTCTTTTTCGCCGTTTATGTCTTTTCCAATTTCAATGTTGGGAACGACATTATGTATAGTAGACTTAACTTAGAGGCTTTATTATACGTAATCCGCCTTACTGAGGCGTTATCATTACGTCTTCAAGAAAGATTTACGGGATATTATTCTCAATGTAATTTCTTTTGAGGGCAGTAGTTTGTTCACGTATAACTCCGCCCTTCAGTGGCTGATTGGAGTTGGTTAGACGTGATGCACCCCTAGCTACATCCACGCGTGGATAGTAGGTTAAGAACTCTCTCAGAGTCGCTTCGTTCTCGGAGGAGCTTCTCTTCGACGGCAACTTTCCGGCAATCCATGAATTGCTTGATTTATACATTCTCTTGTCTATCTAGTGTTACAAGAGATTCAGACTGGGGCAAACATTCGGTGGTTGACTCAGAGAGTGCCGCCGCAGTTGCCGGACCCGAGTGTGGCTGTTATGACGGTTGCCAGTCAAACAGATTGGGATATATACTGATCCCTACGGATTCGAAGTGCCAGGGTCTTTGGGTTCCGCAGTCTTTTAGCTATCAGTTTAACTTCCGCGGAATAATGTTTTTTAGGCTTGCTTTATGTCATTGCATGAACATTATTCAGTAACGCATGCCCAAATTCCTGTCCTTTAATTCGACAGTAGTGGCGTATCTCCGGAACCAGGGAGGCACTCTTTCGTTTCCGTTATTCAATTTAATGGAAAGAATCCGTCTGTTGGTTATAGTACACCAAGTTCAGTTTTGGTCCGTCATATTCTGGGTCGTCTGATTGTTTTATCGCACTCCCGTTCTCTTACGGGTCGCTTGTTGCTGTCAGAATGGACTCTCAACAAACAAGTATTCAATCAGATTTGCTATCTATGAGAGCGCCCAATGATGTTTTATTTATGACACAGCTTGCTAATCAATTGCAGACGTATGTGTTGGCTTGGCCAGATCTCTGAGCTAATACTGTTAACGCTCTATTGATCTATAGGACGGAATGATAGGATACGCGTATCCTCCGGCGCTGTTGTTTTAGCAGGTATTGCTAAGATAAACAACCACAATACATTTCTGTTGATAGCATCTCTATCTTCACAGAGATCATGAGTAATTTACTCTCTTGTCTACTGTGGATCTTAACGTGAAATCTTCCTCTATGTGAGGATCTTTTTTCACTGGGTAAATCGTGTCATCTTTATCACAACCAGCAAGGTCGCAACCTTCATGTATTCCGTTGTGTGGTCCGTATTGCATTGTAAGCACTGTACTGGACGAGCTTTGGACGCGATTTCTTACTGTAGGAGATCCTCTTCTTCGCTATTCTATGCGACTAAAGTGGAGGCTCTTCCGTCGTGGTGTAGGGATCATTATGTTCATATGGTTGATCCCTCCATACTACTCATTGCTATTTTTTAGTATACTTGTTTCACAAGATCTACTGCAGCCTGTTGTTATTTAGGTTATAGGTTTATGTTACCTCATACCTATGCACTCTACGATAGTTTACAATTGAGTCTTTTGTCTCTTTATCTAAGTCAGTTAGTAACTTTTTGATAAATAGACTTAGAATCTTTAGATTAAATTCCTATACGGATTTTAACTTCAGGTTCTTATTTAGCTAAGTAATCATTTGAGCCTCTGGAAACAGTAGTTTTCAAATTCTGACCTTTTAGACAGTAATTCTGTTGGTTTCTCTTTTACTGTAGAGTCAGTGAGTTTCATGCACTATCGATGGATGATTTTCACTTTCATAGTTTCGGAATCAATACTTCCGTTACTATTTAGGTTGGATTGTTGCATAAGAGTTAGGCTCCTATTATCCGGAACCTATTATTTTAAGGTCCTTCCGTCTTCGTATGGGCATAGGCCTTTACTCTTTCCGGGTACAGTTTATGTATTTATAAACAGATATCTGTTTATTACAAGGGCGTAAGCTTCTTCTGTCTTTGATGTCTAGTAGAAGGACGTTACGCTCCATTTTATTGTTAATGGATTCTATTAACTAGCGTACTGCTTATGGTATATCATTGGCTTAGCAGTTGTGCTTAAGATTTCGGCTCATGAAGTAAGAGTTCTTCTACTTCTTGGGCTTGCATTAATAGTGTTGCTATTATAGATTTTTGAAGGCTGCTCATTGCGCTCAGCCATCCATTCATGAATTTTATCTCAGAAATATCGAGTCCATTTCTGGAGGCCTCTATTGTTAGGTCTATTATCTACTGCTCAGAATGTCATTCACTTAACAGTTGCTACTATAGCTAGGTAGGCTGTCTGTTTCGGCAGTGTCTCCGTTCGGCTGCCCTCTTCGCTCTGGGCTATTTGACCCAGGGCAAGAAAAAGGGGGGGGGGGGAGGGTGTTCCCTTGGGTCACCTGTTTTTACTATGAAAACAAGGGGATACCTCCTCCGGAGTTAGTAATTCTGAGCTGTTATTGGGATGGTTGTTTAGTGAGAAGTTTAAGTTTATAAAATTCATTCAAGTCTTAGTTTTTAAAGTATAGCTTTTGAATATTGCATATGTCAACGGACATGATTATGCAATTCTCACACACTTTTAGGAGTATAAGAGTCTCTATTCTCTAGACTTACTTTATTATTGGCTTACTTTAAAAATTATTAGTATAAGGATTATTGGATATTAATAGAGTACATGGATGTATGAAGCTCAATTTTTGGAAGGTGTTGTATCTTTCTAATTTATCATAAATAAGAAAGATACATGTAAGGCCTATTACTTCTTTTCCCTACAGGGGATGACTCTATTTTATTTTATTGAGCGTATTCCATTTTGCTCTATGTCCTTGGCCCTCCAGCCTTTTTACTATTCAGCTATGTCTGGGTCATTGGTACAGTATAAAAATGTTAAAAAATTTATAGTAATTTATATATTTTTTATACTTACCAATGACCCAGACGGGGATGGCCCTCCCAGGAGTTGGGAACTCTTGCCTCCCCGCTGAGTACATAGCGCTTACCAGGCACTGGTTATTAGAATGATAAATGGCGCCAATTTCGGAACGTCCTTGACACTGCGCATGCGCAGTAGGGGCGAAGTGTGGAGGGCCTTTCAGGACATGTTTTCTTTAGTTTTAGATGCAAATTTTGGGGATTGGGGGGCAAAATTTGTGTTTGGCCCTATATTTTAAGAGTTAGCACCAGCTATGTCTGGGTCATTGGTAAGTATAAAAAATATATAAATTACTATAAATTTTTTAACTTTTTAAACAAAAGGAATTGTTCACCCTGGCAGTACATTGTGAGAAATTTATCACTGGTTTGAAGCTGTGTATTATTGTTCTTGTTATCTTTATTTTACAGAAATTCAAGATCTTGCTCATAGCAGAGTTGAGTAAAGCATTTCCAAATGAAATGGCAAAGTACAGAGCACTAAGAAGTGATGAGAGACCTACTTGACCATTGTCACTTAAAAATAAACTTCCAATATATTATAAGTGCTCAACAATCAGCGGTGCTTCGATAACTATAAACTGGATGTTATCCAGAGTTCTAACTCAGGGTGTGCTGATGGTTGTGAAGATCTTCTACTGCTAGATGAGGTTTTAGTCTGAAGACAGTTTTTAGGTCACCTTACTGAAAGTTAGAGTGAGCTATATTGATCAATCTTCAACTGTTGTTCTAGTGTCCATAAACATGTTATTCATGACTTCTCTAAAACTCCTGAACTGATTTCATTGAAACTTGAGATGATTATTTGCAATGACATCACACTTTGTTTTTGTTCAAATCAAGTTGCACTATCCCACAGGGAGGAGATTGGGGAAAATAACTCAAAATTTTGAAAAAAATCTCATGAATCATTGCATACAATATCTTTGAAGCTGAGCTTCCTTTTTGACTTGTAAAATAAAATTTGTTCAAATGACGTTTGCGTGGTAATATTTGCCATTGAAATGGGAAGAGTAAATGTTTTTTTGCCCCACCCAAAATTTTTATTTTCAGATCCAATGGGTTGATTAGAACCAAATTTAGTATGCAGTATTAATAACATTTCAGAAACAAGTTATAGGTCCATCTGCTTGTCCTTTGAGTTTGATGATACCAAATAGTCTATTATTCAGACCCAGCACTCAGAATCTTTTGATACTGGTATACAACATCCTTAGGGGGGATCAATTGGTTGTAAGTTTATTCAAATTAAGTCCCTGGGTTCATATTTAGGCTCTTTATGGGAACCTGAATTTTAACTCAGTGCAAGATGAGAATTTTCTTTAAAAATCTTCTTCAGATCCACCAGTCAGAATCTGTTGATATTTTGTGTACAGCATCCTTATTGGGGTCAGATTCAAGTGTGTTCAAATCAATTCCGGGCTTATTTTTGGGGGCTCCTGATATAAATACTAGATTAAAATTATGTTTGTTGAAGAGGTCATGTACAACTGATTTTAGAGGTCACAAGAGTGGTTTAAAATTTAACATAGAATCCTATGTAGAATTATATTTTGTTTACATGAATGCTGTCCATAAGTGATGGGGTCAGAATGTGATTAAATTTAATCTGATGTATTTGTAGGTGGATAAGATTAACGTTTGTTCAAATGGGGTGCACCAGGCCAGGGGACATGGCTGAGCATTTGGTGCTGAAAGAATTTTTATTATGCTTCAAAATGAGTGATTTTATCCGAAAAATTGGGAGCACGGTGGGCTCAGTGGTAGACTGTTGGACTATCCTAGAGGTCCTGAGTTCAGATCCCCGTCCGGAACGACCCACATTGTGTCCTTGGGCAAGGCACTTTATCCTGGTTGCCTACATGGAGGGCACGATGACGCCGTGTACTAAGGTGTATTGCATGTCGATGGAGCACATGTTTTCAACCGCTGTAACCCTGCTTGAGCGGAACTTGAACAGAGTTAGAATGTTGAGGAGCTGACAGTTGCTCATCAATGCTCAGTGGTTCTCTCCTGGTACTCCGGCTTCCTCCACCCGTAAAACTTTCACGGTCACGATTAGCCATTGTGCATAGGTATGTGATCTTAAACACCAGTAAATAAATAAATAATATCTAATTATAGGAATGGACTCAACTACCAAAATTACCCAAACTGACTTTCCAGAACTGTAGGGCTGTCAACAAGGCAGGGTGTGGCCAAGGGTCTGTTTACTCGGCCCGCTATGAAAAACTGGTTGAGAAGGAGAGCCCCCAAACATGGAGTATAATCAGTGTTTTGTTATTACTTTTAGCTTTTTTGTCCTGTTCTGGTTACTCTTGGCCCTACCATTCGACCCAGTCTTCACTATCTCTGATAATCTCTGTTCTGGAATGTGTCTTTGTAGATTCAGTCCGATCGATCCATTCCCAGGCAGAACCACTACACCTGTCCTTCATGACAAAAGTGGGAACAGAAGAAGAGCTGACAATTGCTTGGTGGTTCTCTCCGGGTACCCTAGCTTCCTCCACCCATAAAACTGTTGTGGTCACGATTAGCCATTGTGCATAAGTATGTGACCTAAAACACCAGTAAATAAATATATAAGTATGCGAAAAATTTGTTTTTTTTTACATCAAAATGAGTTATGATATATTTTGGGGAGAAAAAAAAATTACTTAATCTCCTCCTCCAGGGAGGAGGGTGGAGCAGTCATCAAGGGTAGGAGGTTGTCAGTTGTTGCGGGGTTAGTTGGGTGAATTTGGGGGTTTTTTTCACACTAAAACTCTCAAAATCCTTCAAAACTCATTTTCAAGCAAAAAGATAAAGCAAACTGCTCAATGGACCTTCCCCTTCCCCTGCCCAGTTAAAAATATGACATTGATACATGGGAGTTTGAAGGTATCTTGAAAACTAAAAAATAGAGATGTAGATTTTCATGTCATGGAAAAACAGCTCTTATTTATTTATTTATTTATTTATTTATTTATTTATTTATTTATTTATTTATTGGTGTTTAATGACACTTTCGATGGCCAGGGTCGCCTTGTGTGAGCAGCCTTTATTTAGCATTACTGGAAACAATTGAAATCCGTGCATTATGTCTGTGGTTGCATCTGGATTCTTGACAAATCATTTTGACATGGACAGCAGAGTTTCAAGTAATAAAATTACTTCATTCCCTTGCAGTATTAACTAGCCATAGATGCTTAATGTGTCCTTATGTTCCCTAAACAAGTTTCTTAGGTAAACACCTCAGGTCACCTGGGGCCTCTTGTTATATTTCATGACAACCTTATTTCTTTAATTTAAACAGACTCTAGATCTTTTTAATTCTCTTCATAATGTTCAGAAGTTGTTATTTCCTGGGCAGAACAAGACAGAAGGCAAAGTATGAAAGTCTTGGAAACTGAATGCATTGAATGAAAAACAGGTATTCTGAACAAAAAAAGGAGAAAAATGGGAAAAAGCAAGTCAAATGCAGTGATACACTAACTGAAAATTACTAGACATGGTTTTGATGTTTCCTCAAAGTTTTTATTTCGGATGGAAAATCCCATCCCCCCCCCCCCCCCCCCCCACCCGCCACAAGCATGTTCCAGGGCTTGCCTTGAGTAAAATGGTCGGGGCCTAAAAAAAGTGCCCCACATATTGAGGTCGGGGCCTTTTCGGGGCTGATTTTCCATTTTGTCCATTATTGTTAGTGCTTTTTTGTGGAAAATGTCGGGGCTTGAAAAAAATCCCCCAGCAAGTGCTCCTCGGGGCTGATCTCGGGGCCTGGGCTGATCAGCCCCGACTCAAGGCAAGCCCTGATGTTCGTAACAATACATATTGTATAAAAAGAAATTATGAGTCAGTATGGCTTTTGCAGGCTAACATGGACTTGTGCCATCTAGACATCTATTTTTATTTGGGACCATAAAGCACTTCCATGTTAATTATGTTTTCAGTATGCAACAGGGTTAGCTAATTCCAGCCAGCTTTCTCAAGTCATTGACACTGAATACATTTCTGATTAATATGACCACAGCCCATTTGTGTAATTACCATGCCGGTAACCATAAAAAAGTCTCCAGCATTGAAATCTCAGCCGATTGTTCTACTTTTAGGCTCATGCATAGCCACTTACTCTGAATTGGGTTTAAATGGGGTTGAGACCCTGGCTACATCATTGGCTTGTGCTAACTCTGTGTCTGTTACTGACCATATTAAGGCAGCTTGCTTGAGGAACAAGTTTTTCTACTCTTCTTTTTATCTTCAACAGCAGTCTGGAGACCTCTATTCTTCAGGTTCTATAGTTACTGCACAGAAGGTTATTGTGCCCTGTCAGTAATAAACCCACCTGTTCTGCACGTTTTGTGTCATTCTGTCCAGACTTGTCTTTTATAGGATTATTTTTGCAGTATGTAACGATAAGTTTACTCATGACTAGTCCAGGCTCTTTGTTGAATGTCTGGCCTAACATCAAGGAATGATCGTATCTCAGGGATATGTATAGTAGGCATAGTAGCCTAGCCCTGGAATGTTTATTATTGAGGGTACTTGGTTACTAAGGTATTCATTCAGTAGTAGTGGCACCTTTTTTTCAAATGTTTGTATTGAACAGATTCTTCTGCCCTCTTTGGGAAAGGATCCGTGGCCCATACCATTGGGAAAATTTGTGTCATGGGGCTGCAATTAGGAATTTGTTTACATATAAAGACAGTTAGATTAAGAAATTTTACATTTGAATTAAACAGAGAATATTAAGACCTGATATCTGCATGTATCTACCAGTGTGTTGATAACAGACAATCACAGGAATCATGTTCAACCCCAGTCTCTGTAGTCTCTGTTAAATTGTTCTTATAGTATGAAAGAAGAACTTGTCATTTGCCTTTGAATTCACACACTTTCTAAGCTTTTTGAGGTAAATAATTTAAATTTAATGTACAATTGGTGCTCTGAACTTGGTGGTCATTAGGTTTCAGAGGCTTTATGACCAGCCAGTTCAGGACATCTAACTGTGCACTAAATGTTTGTTTGAGTGTGGACTGAGGTTGGGAATTGGGAAAAATTATGCCCAAGTGCCATTGGGAAAAGATCCCATATTCAGCCCCTATAGACACCCAAAAGAATCCCTGTATCGACCATCTAGCTCTTGGGAGTAATAACCAAGTGAATGTTTTTTGGGTTACTATGATGTTCTCTTTCCTGTCGCAAGATTTTAAGTAACATTATGCTTCCGCATCCTCTACATCCTTGTCACATTGAAAGTATCGGTTCCCATTAAATCATCATTTGGAAATGCAAGATGTCGTAGACTCCCTCACAATCCCTCAGCTTAGCAGCAATAGAGTAATCATGGTGTTGAGGGATGGAATAAAGTATGTAATTATGTCCGTATAATCTGCATTATTCTGATTTCTTTAGCATTACATGTATTTCATGTGTCCATTATTTCTGCTCTCCATTTTGGATAAGGCCAAACCTCATCTAAATTATAGAATATAAAGTCATTGGGTAGAAAGAAATTTTAACTTCAAAAGACATCTTACATTCTCCAAACAGATACATACACCACTACCTATTGTTCATGTGCCGTGTTGTGCTGGTCTGGTAGGAAGGATGGAAAGAAGTTAAACTTTTCTCATAACTTTTGATCTTCATATAACCCCACACCAACACAATTTATGACCCACTCAGTCAATTTATTTGCCCTATTTGAACTACCACTCCACTTCACACACAGACATGCATAATTTAAAGAGAACAGTCTGTTGATTGCATATGACTGGCAGGAACTGTAAATAGGTTCATCTGGTACAGCAGAATAAGGCACCAGAATGTGTGTCATGCACTTTTGGCTGGTCAGTCTAGTTTTTGATCTTGTGATCCCAAGACAATTCATTGGGTTGGCTCAAAATTGTTGCATTTTCAAAAGAAGAGAAGTGCATAAGAATAGGCATTGTGTTGGTGTGGTGGGTATATAAAAAATTCACAAGAAAATTTCAACTTATATGAACTAGTAGACTTTCTAGAATTATAAGCTTTTCATGGCTCTGATAAAGAGTTCATTGACTCATTGATCAGAAGTTGGAAAGAGTTCAACATCCCCAGGTTTTCAGTTGAACCAGGCAAGATTCTTTATAAATAAATACAGAAAAATTATGTCACTATAAATGATAACATATATTGCCTTGATTGAATCCTTACGATAACACTGCATTACATTCATAGAAGTATTTTTGTACAAGATCTAGAACTACAGTATCAAAAGGGCATCAAATGTTCATAAAAGGCTTGTGCTAGCTTTTGTCACATTGATGCCAGAGATTGAATTTCACACATTCACACATTCTTGTAGATGCTGTGAGAACATATGAACCAAGTATTTACAAGAACTTAAGATAGACACTAGAAGCTTTGGGACTTTATGCTATGACTATGTGTGTTGGTCGAGATGTTGGACTCCTGATTCCCAGGTGGTGTTTCTGTAGATTCAGTTCCTGGCTGGGGAACAAAAACATTTTGTGTCGGAAAGTTTTACGGGTGGAGTACACGGAGAGAACCACCAAGCAGCAATGAGTAACTGTTGGGACTAAACTGTGCAAGCAGGGTTAGTATCTGTTGAAGGCTTAAGTACCATCGACATGCATTATGCTTCAGCACAATTTGCTACCATGCATCCACTTGGGCGATTAGAATTAAGTGTCTTGGCCAAGGACAAAATGCAGGATCAATATACAAACACTGGTCAGTGGTATCAGTTTTTAAACGCAGGAATCTCAATAGATGGGAAATCTGTGAAGATGTCACAGTTTGAGTTTAATTTTATATCGCCTGTGTCAAGCAGAAATCCAGCCAGGTGTTGTGCTATGTCAGAGTCTGAACTGAAATCTAAAGTTTTCTGAGGTAACCGCCATCGGGAATCAACTAAGCTAACGACACCCCTGACAATACAATTTGGAAATGGGTGGCATTGTAGACAATTACAAATCAACACAAAAACAATTCCACATTCAGTAATTGTCTGTTCTTGTAAATCAGTCTGTTGGTGGGTTGGGAATGTGAACCGTAATATTAGCAGAGTTAATTCAAATCTTTGGGGGGATTTTTTGTTAGCTCTTGTGGCAGAATATTCAGGGCTCTGCGATTCGGTGCCACAGTCCCCAGATCGATCCTTGTCAATGATGGGTTTAGAAAACTGTCTTGGACGTGGCACAAGGCCTGGTAATATAACAGAACTGCCGAGAGGGAGGACAGGTCCCAGAACGGATGGAATGGACATTATGGGCCCTGCAAGTGTGGAAGGCGCAAAACGATAGGGGGGGGGGGGGGGGGGGGGGGGATCAAAGGTGGGAATCTTCCCTCAGGCATTTTTTTTTAAAATTAGTGCCAGGAGAAGCATTCTCCTGCATTTTCTTGACAATATTTACTTAGTTATTTCCCTACAGTTTGGGTAATTTATTATCTGTATTTCTGTGTATGGTGCGTTTTTCTCCAAAGATAATCATGACCAACATGATGCAGGAAAGGCCAATGGAAAACCAACAAACTTGAGCAAGTGGGGTTTTTTTTATATCAATGGAACCTGGTCAGTAATGCGACTATGTAACTCTTGCCACCTCCACAGCATTGGAGGCCATACTAAAAGCCTTCCTGTGACTTTCAGCTCAGACGTATCGATAAGTCAACCTACACCCCTTTTAAAACACCAAAAATCCTGGGGCAGTTGCTTACTACTCTCGGTGCTAGTGCTGGTGAGATTCCTACTATACACAAGTGATATAAAATTAAACTCAAGTAGTTACATCTTCACAGATCTCCGATCAATTAGAAATTCCTTTGTTTAAAGCTAGGACCATAGACCAATAAAACAGTAATCTGTTCCATTTATGCATCAATTGTTAAGGCAAGAGACCCATGGGTAACCCTCACAATAAGCACAGGTGCTATCATAGGCAATTTCAAATCTCAAAAATAATTCCCAATTCAGTAACTGTCATTTTTTGTGTATCGTCTTGGTGCGGGTTGTAAATGTGTACTAACATACTGGCAGGGTTAATTTCAATCTTATTTGGTGGTGTCTTAAGCTCAGTCGGTATGGTAGCAGAACATTCAGGGCTATGTGGTTTCAGAGTCCGGCCCCGCAGGAACCCATGATAGTGAAGCAGTGCTTGTTTACTGTGATAAACAAGCTCTGTTTCACTGATAAAATAGGACCCAGTCACTTATGCTTGGGGTGTGAATCCCCTAAATTAGACAACATGGGGTATAAACGATTGACTGACCTAGACTTTATCTCCATGCTGTGGTTATGATTAGCCATTGTGCAATAAATAAATAATATGTCGAAGTCCGGAGGTTGATCCCTGTTGAGGCCAACTTCAGAACACTTTATAGAGTTTTCAGTTCAATGTTATACCTAGCATAATGCAAGTTTGAATTCCTGTTTGACACAGTATTACTAACAATACTGAAAATCTGCATTTTTAAAGCACCTGACATTGAGAACAGAGTTATAAATAACTAGTGTGCCCATCTATCCCAGGATGGAAAACCCCACTCACATGACAGAAAGTTTCTAGCTATACAGAATAATAGATAACATGACATTCCTCTTCACAGTTTGTGGAGGGTGGATTGTCACCAAATCACCCATGGAGTGTAGGTATCACCCAAGGTACTACTCGAAAATGTACAGAAACACAAGTATGTTTCAACCAGTTTAACCTGAAGGTCCATTGGATGAAACTTTGCTTATGCTAATTACACTTTGTAACAAATTAGCTTTTATTGCCTGAAAGAAATCACTCCATGAGTGATTTGTTGATGATACACTTTTTATGTACTGTAGTGTTGACTTCATAGATGCTGAAAGTGACCTTAAAAATCCGTCTTTAAACTACATTTTCAGGTGAGCTAGCATAGCCACTGGAGGTTCTTTTCTTTGACATGAGAGATCAACAAATATAGTAAGACAAATGTGTTTATAGCATATAATAAAAAACTATGTTGCAAAAGATTTCTTTTTTTTTCTTTTTTACTGTCTACTAAGGCAGGCCATTACAAAATTTGAAACTTGAGTAACCCCCAAAATTGGCTTATGCAAAGTTTTTGTGTATAAACCTTTTAGATCTCCTAAAAGGGCTGTTGAACTGATCACTCTTAGTTCATTGTCTGAATTATATCATCCGTCATGAAGTCAATTGACGTTTCAAAAACCACTGGGGCAGTTTTCTCAAAACTTCCTTTCTGAATTCCTTATAATGTTCATGTCCTGATGCCCCATCCATTTGTGGCTACACAAGGGGAAAACTCTTGCAAAATGTCTCTCAAAAATCTTCGTAAGAACCAGTGAACAGAATCTTAAGATATTTGCTATGCAACCTTCTTGAGGGCAGAAATTTCAATTTTATCCTAATAAATATGCTTGTTAATATTTAGGCTCACAACAAGAGCCCAAATCTTGTCTTGGTGCTATGTGGACAGATTTCTTGAACACATTTCTTGAATGACTAAAGATTACCATTTTTTTCCTTAAAAACATAGCTTATGACACCTCATTATAACTGGCTCAAAACATTCAATCCAATTTTGGGGTCATAGGCTATGTTTTTGAGGAAAAAAATGGAAAAATTGGATGATTATTGTGAATAGCGTTGGCCAGTTTTGAACCTCAGGTTATGTAAAGTGTTAAAAATCTTCTGCAGAACCCTTGCAATGAATTGTTCGATATTAATATGCTGCATGCTTTGGGACATAATTAGTCCCCTACGGGAACCGTAAGGGGACTATAGGATTGCACTCCGTCCATCTGTCCATCCGTCCGTCCGTCTGTCTGTATGTCTGTCTGTTTTTTTATGTTACCACCTCTCCCTTCAACATGCTTTAAGCTACACCTTTCATATTTGGTACATGGATAAATGGTTCTGAGGGGATGATGCACGCTCAAAATTTTTTTTTCAAAATCCAAGATGGCGTAACGGCGGCCATTTTTGTTGTGTTTTTTACGCTTTTTTTCTCTATTTTCATGTTACCACCCCTCCCACCAACATGGTTCAAGCTACACCTTTCATATTTGGTACATGGATAAATGGTTCTGAGGGGATGATGCACGCTCAAAATTTTTTTTTCAAAATCCAAGATTGCGGAATGGCGGCCATTTTTGTTGTGTTTTTTTTAGCTTTTTTTCTCTATTTTCATGTTACCACCCCTCCCACCGACATGGTTCAAGCTACACCTTTCATATTTGGTACATGGATAAATGGTTCTGAGGGGATGATGCACGCTCAAAATTTTTTTTTCAAAATCCAAGATGGCGGAATGGCGGCCATTTTTGTTGTGTTTTTTAAGCTTTTTTTCTCTATTTTCATGTTACCACCCCTCTGCCCCAACATGGTTCAAGCTACACCTTTCATATTTGGTACATGGATAAATGGTTCTGAGGGGATGATGCACGCTCAAATTTTTTTTTTCAAAATCCAAGATGGCGGAATGGCAGCCATTTTTGTTGTGTTTTTTAAGCTTTTTTTCTCTATTTTCATGTTACCACCCATCCCACCAACATGGTTCAAGCTACACTTTGCATATTTGGCACATGGATAGAGGGTTGAGAGGGGATGATGCACGTTCAATATTTTTTCTTCAAAATCCAAGATGGCGGCATGGCATCCATTTTTGTTGTGTTTTTTAAGCTTTTTTCTCAATTTTATGTTACCACCCCTCACTCCAACATGGTTGAAGCTACACTTTTTATATCTGGCACATGGATAGAGGGTTGTAATGGGATGTTGCACATTCAATATTTGTTTTCCAGAATTCAAGATGGCGCCATGGCAACCATTTCTGTTGTGTTTTTTAAGCTTTTTTCTCTATTTTTTGTTACCACTGCTCCCTCGAACATGGTTCAAGCTGCACTTTTCATATATGGTACATGGATAAAGGGGTTGTGAGGGGATTATGCACGCTCAATATTTTTTTTTCAAAATCAAACATCTGTCTGTCTGTCCGTCTTTATGTTACCACCTCTCCCTCTAATATGCTTCAAGCTACACCTTTCATATTTGGTACATGGATAAATGGTTCTGAGGGGATGATGCACAGTCAATATTTATTTTTCAAAATCCAAGATGGCAGAATGGCGGCCATTATTGTTGTGTTTTTTAAGCTTTTTTTCTCTATTTTATGTTACCACCCCCTCCCTCCAACATGGTTTCAGCTACGCCTTTCATATATGGTACATGGATAAAGGGTTGTGAGGGGATTATGCACGCTCAATATTTTTTTTTCAAAATCGAAGATGCTTATATACTCTAGTGTCTTCTGTGACAAAAACACCTTATGTCACAAAAGCACCGTAGGGGACTTATACCACCTCGGTGGTCAAACACTTGTTTCAAGTTAGTTCAATTCAAGTCTCTGAATTCAAATTTGGGTTCACTGTTACACTGTCAAATATTAGGAAAGAATGTATTGATAATTGATATTACTAAACTCTTGAGCCAAACAGTTGAAATAAAAATGTTAATAAAATCACTTTGAGTGAACAGATCAGCTTGAAACTTGAAAATATATGATATTTATACTCCAATCTACCAATATATCAACTTTGTTTGACACTTGTCCCACTATTCTTTTTTTTTTGTGTTCGGTAATATTCAGATTTCTTCTCTCTTTTTAGCTCATCTGAGTAAAACTCAGGTGAACTTTTCTGATCACTTTTTGTCCAGTGTGAATTTTACATTGTCGGCTTCTCCTCTGAAACTACATGACAGAATTGAACATTATTGGTATGTATGTTCCATATCATACATCAATTCAAGTTTGTTAAAACCAAGTTTTCACCCCACAGGGGCAACACAAGGGGCAGAATTCTGTTAGCACCCAGAAGTCTTTTATCAAAAATTTAAGAATTCTTCTCCAGAACCATCAGTCAGAATCTTTTGATATTTGGTACACAACATGATTATGGGGACCAGGTTCAGATTTGTTCAAATCAAGACTCCAGGTTCAACATTGGGCTCCCGTAGGTAGCCCAAATTTTAACTTTGTGCTGTGTAAGGGAAATAATTTAAAATGTTCCATGCTCTTCCGTCAGATCCACAGATCACAATGTGTGGTGTTTTGAAAAGTACCAATTTAGTGTTTTGAATATAGAAAAAAGAATCATTAAAAAATGTCATTTCTGAAAATCAGACATCCTCTAAAGTGAGATGTGCTGATTCTAGCATTTTTCGACGGGTTTGTTTGTTTTGTTTTGATGAGACGAGTCAACAACATTGATCTGAAACGCGAGATGAGAAAGTTATTGGTACCCATAACTGAGACTCCGGAAAAATACTGGAATGAAATCCCAGAAGAATTGAATCCCATGAGAAAAGGTTCTTTGGCGGTTTCACCCCACCATTCAACGAGTTTGGGTAACCGCCCAAGTTTCCAACTTACGACTCGTCGGCTTCAGCTTACTACCCAATGGCTCCACGCTACTCCCCTGTAAGTTCAAACGGGACCGGGAAGTTTCGTCCCAGAGAAGATTTGTCCTCGGGAAGTTTCGTCCTCGAGAAGATTCATCCCCAGTTAGTGGGAAGTTTCGTCCCCGGGAAGTTTCGTCCTCAGTACTTGTTAAATAATCATAAGCCTAGGGCTGGTGTGGGATTGTAAGGTTCATGGACAAGTAATAGTATCTTGGTTTATCACATTTTTTTCAATTTTTACTCAATGGTTTACAGGTCAAAAACCGATAACAAAGCAACAACAAAACATACAGTAAAAACATAACACGAAAATACATGGTAAAATCAAAACACCAATAATTTGTCACAAAAAAATTTAATGGACATGTAGATAATATTTTATATGAGGAGTTCATTCACGCAAACAGCGGCAAGCTCATTAAATTTCTTTTGTGACAAATTATTGGAGACTGTCTGTTACAATATAACAAAGTTTCTTTTGTATTTTAAATTCTTTATCTTATCAGTTTAGTTTAAACAGTATTTATTTCAAAAGAATTTCCATGGTAATACATAGCTTACATTATCATTGGGTGTGGATTCGACAGTAAGCTGTTAGCTTATCTGTGGTCGTTTCCACTCATAGAAATTTTAACAGGTAGCAAACGAGAAGACAGTGAGACCAATTCCTTCTATCAAGAACGTGTACAATAAGATACCTGTTGACACAAATAATTTCCTTATAAAGAAAAATAGAAAATACTATAAAAAGATACAAATTGGTTAGATTTCCCTAACTGATATAGAGTAAGAAGATAGAAGTACAGTTCTTAGGAAGAGAAGGAGTAAGGAGCGCCTAGTCCGAACCGAACCACCTCCATGTTGGTGTCGGGTCGTTTCGCCCCAAATCCTGTTTGCCCCCTGGGTCGTTTCGCCCCCATACCAGTTCACCCCGGGTCATTTTGCCCTGAGTCGTTTCGCACCAATTTTGAGAGTGGGTCATTTCGCCCCACTTTTTTCTCGGGGTATAGGGTGGGTTTGATAAAGAAAAAAAAAACAGAACTAGCGGTTGAAATGATAATTCAGTTTATTTTTATATAAAAATTTTATATAACACATCCAGTTTACAGTTGACTGATAGAAAATGCATTTGCTGTAATACAATGATCTTAAAATATAACACAGCATATACATAACATCGAAACAGTTTAAACAAGATAGGATGTCTGAGCAGTGAAATGTTGGATAAACAGTTACAATGCAAAAACACACATCTACATTTGTTATTTATCTGCTATTCTTCAGGTAAGTATAATCTGCCACTTTATTTCTCTGCTATTCTTCAGCCACTGTGCTGTTACTCTGCTGTGGGGGATATAATAATCTTAATACACTAATACTTATATGTACCACCCAATACCAATAGTTACAAGCTCATCAAGTGGGTTATTTCCTCCAACGGACGGGTACTTTTAACTCACCAATGAATGTTTCAGCAACCAGATAACGACGACGACTGGGTTTCTTCTTCTGATTCACTATATAAACCATTCTCCTGGTGACGTCACCGGTTCTCTTTACTCTTCTGACCAGTTTACCGTTCCAATTGCCGATTCCATATTGGAGGAGTAATCACAGGGGAAAATTATGCTACATTCCCCCCAGTTTTCTAAATAAAACCTCCTCCAAATGGCCCCAGGGAACATAATAAAATCCCTACCCTTAAAGGGCAAAAGCGTTAGAGAGACAAACTCCCTGTATTTAACTAAATCAAAAAGGGATCAGCAATGGAATTCTCAGAAAAAAGGGATCCAAAGGCATCCCAAGAGATGGATACTCTCACATTTTACTACACAAGAATTGAAGATAGAAATCCATAAAAATATACAAAATATAACAACTTTTTGTACCAATCCCCTCCCTCTACTACTTTTAAACTGCACCCAGAAACAAACAAAATGAAGGTACAAAAATTACAAAATTCAACAAAAATTAAAATATATCACACATGGCATCAGAAATAAAACCATTTCAACTTATCAATTTTGTCCTTCAAAATCCAGTTACTGGTCTTGCATTTCATCACTTAACCATGTTTTTTTTTTTTTTTTTTTTTTTTATAACAATATATACCAGGGAAGGGGTCCCAACTTAACATTTTTCTTAATTCTTATATTAATAGCATCGGGGATAAATCCCCAGATTTATACACAGGCAGATGACAAATTTATTTGCATCTGGGCAAAAAAATGATTAAAAAGTATGTGCCCAGCAATGAATAAACAGAATTCCAGACAGAATCTCAGGATTTCAAATAATGCTATCCTATTGAAATTCCTACAAACACCAGCATTTTTAAATTGGGAAAATAATTCACTACCCAACCGAAACAAATACGCCAATAGCGGTACAGTTTCATATTAGAAGTGCCTTAACAGGTCCCAAACTATCTCAAGTCCTCATACAAAATTCAATATGATATCAGAAAAATCTGTCTGGAGCCCTGTTATTTCAATTTCGGAAAACTTCTGGAAACAATATTATCAGTTTTTAGCATACTAATTCTTTGGGGGCATGCCATTGCATTGCCCGAAACTCAGTTCCTGCCACAATTTCCAAAATTCATCCAAAATTATCTGCATATATGATGGATATTATTTATGGGGAAGGGAACCCATAAAGGGTACAGGCATTCTGTGTGACCGAGGCCACCAGCACCCCCAAGGACATCTGTAACTCCGTGGCAATTTTCAGTGCAACTTCCCCCAAATAGAGAGGAGTGCCCCCTACCGCTAAATTCATTTCCCCCTGGAAATACGGAGCGTCAGATTCCAACACCAGACGATTTAGCGGGATGGCTTTCACACCGTCCCACTGTTCTGGTTTAAAGCATAAACATTTTGGGCCTATACTAAAATATGCATTAGGGAAGTGGTTTACCCATCTCTCAACCACATCCCTACTGGAGGTGAAACAGTGTAGGTGAATTTTTTGTTGCTTACCTACGTTATCCATCATCATCAAGAGCGCGAGGGAATTTACTTCCCTCCCCAAATAATCTCCTGAGGGACCCCTTAAGTGTAACACAACGGGCTTTGTTAAGGCGGCCAACTTCAATAACCCTGCAAAAACAAGGTCCTGACGACACCATGTATCAACCGGCTCTGTTCTGTCGAGCCCCACTTCACCTAAACCTGCAGCATATGGGAGCAAGCCCATTATTGGGAACATGAGGTTTTCTATTTCGCCCAGAGGGATATTCCTTACATGACGGGGATGAAGGCCAATCACTGCCTTCATACCAGGATCCCCAAGAAGTTCCTCTGGCCTAGGGTAGGTTGCCGGATCACAATAAACTACCACCCCGCCCAAAACAGGCAAAGGACAAGTTGTAGGTCGGCCACCATTAAGGGAGAGAACCTCCCTGGCTGACAAATTGGGTTTTCGGAATCTCTGGCGAACCCTATCCAAATGAAAATGTGTGTCCACCAGATTCATGGAACAAGATTCCCTGGAAGATCCAGCGGGAGAAAAGCCTGGAGGGACTCCCGACAAAGCACTGGCTGTTGGGACAGCAGGAGGAAGACCTGGATTACCTCCCACCCTGGGACTAACCACGGAGGAAATGGCACAAGAAACGACTGACAAACTCTCTGAAGAGTGAGACATGGCTGAGGAAACGGGAAGAGGCACTAACTGACCTCCCCCCCCCCCCCCCCCCCCCCAGGAACTAACTGTAAGAGCCGTTGAAGCAAAAATGGGGGGAACCTCCGAGGGACCAGTAGCTGAAGAAGCATGTCTAGCGGGAGATAATATTGAAGAAACTGTCGAGGAATCTCCCACTGAAGAATCTGCAACTGAACAGACAGGCACCTCCACCATCATCCGTGCAACTGAACAGGTAGGCACCTCCACCACCATCCGTGACTGAACCTGCGAGGTCACCACCAATTTCTCCTGGGGTTCCAGGGAGTGGAAATCCTCACTGACTATTGTCTGGCGTTTTGAAGGAGGTGACACCGGAGACGTCACCCCGTGACTGCAATCTGGGATACACTGATCCATCAGTCGTGGTATCCTCTGAGGTACTCGCTTCAGGGGCTTTTCAAACCTATTTCCTGAGGGATTTGATCTCCTCGTCTCAATTTTAATTTGAAGGAACATAAGGATCCTCCAGTGTACCAACCCAACTGGCGTAGCCAGGTGATCTAAACTCCCTGCAGGAGGGAATTGAGTGCTTGGCACCCTCTCAAACAGGCCTTCCAACTCCTGCATGCGTGCCACAAATTGGGGAGTAACTTCCAATGGGAAACAGGAGTATTCCCGATTAACTAATTCTTATAGTCCAAGATATCCCATTTCAAGAGGAGCTGTCATCCTCTCAAAAGCTCGAGCAATGGTCTTTGGACTAAAATATCGTCCTTCGGATTGCGGCATCCACAAAGCAGTGGGGAGTTGATCCCCTTGGCAGTGTTTTCGCAACTGCCTTACTTTAACTGCACAACTTGGAATGGGACTCACAGAGGGTGGTCCCTTCAGTTTGGGGGTGGGGGCAATTCTACCGATTTAGGTAGAAAGGGAACATCTTCCTCTCCAACTTCTATTGAAGAGAATCCTTTATCTTTTCTTTGAGTACTAACTTGTACTTCCATGTCTGGCACCTGGACTATGTCACTGAGGGATGAGGGCACCCTTTCAGAGTCTGCAATAACTGTAATGCCCACTCCCTCGGGCTCTTTCTTGGATTCACTTGAAACATTCCCGGATCAAACGGTTCTATTATATACTGTGATATGGAGGCACTAAGAGCACATTGGATTTGTTTCACTGAATTGAAGGGAATTATTATTTTTTCCAATAACCTCACCTTTACTCCTTCCCTCTTTTGTGACTGCCTCAACTGAATGGGAATTTCCTCTCTTTCTTTTCCTAAATACATCATATTGTTAGCCAGATCTAATTGGGTACCCTGTTCATGCAAGAAATCAAGACCCAAAATAATTGGAGTCGAAACAGGGGCTACATAAAAATTCCTGATGTACCAATTTTTTCCCACTTTCAGCTTAATGGGCCCAACTATTTGTCCAGAGATAGTTCATAATTCTCTGCCTACTGTTCGTACTTTAATACCCTTCAACATGCGAGGGTGTTCATCAAAAAGCTCTAAAAGTTTGTCAGAAAACACTGTTACCTGTGCCCCATGTATCAATAAGAGCATCTAATTTGACGTTTTCCAATATCACTGGTACAGTATAGTACAACGAAGTATCCACTTGGTTAATAGTTATACTATCTGGCATCTCATTTAATATTCCCTTTTTTGGGAAAAAATGTTCAGGGAATTTATCCCTAGCAATGACAGAATTATGGCCTATATTTAAATCTGGAGTCGGCAAACGGCCTTCATTTCCGACTCGTCCTCGTTTAAATAATCCTCTGAATCGTCCGAAATTTTTACCATTGGTGAAATTCGGGTATTGGAGTCATTTGGTGACCCTGATGGTGTAGAAGGTTTTAAAGCTGAACGATTACTTGGATTTCTGGAAGGGCACTCTCTTGAAAAATGGGACATCGACCCACATGTCCAACAACCCCTCCTTCCAGGTGAGGGAGATCGATTCCTTGATCTATTTAGAGTCTGACCTGGTTCAATCAGTTGGGAAATCTTTATGGTCAGGGTAGCCATACTGTCATTTAAATTTGATAATACTGTGCCAATTGATCTAAATTCAGTGATTGTTTCTCCAGAAAATTTCTTAACTTCAGTTACTAATTCAGACACAACACTTTGGGTATCCTGAGGCTGGGCCCTGTTGTATTGGGTCGTACTGATGGAGCAGACACCCGAGCCGACTGCACACGGGGATGTGAGTTATCCCATGAAAGGGTTGCAATCTGAGTTGGGCCCCTGGGTTCTGGAGCTAGTTCCCTCACATTTCCATAAATAGCCAAAGATGTGTGTTGAAACCATTTAATTTGATCTATAGCTTCCTCGACTGTTTTCGGACGCTGATTTGCTGCGTAATGCCCTGCCCCTTTATCTAGGGACCATGGCAGAAACGCATCACGGCCTGGCGAAACATATGTTCTTCGGGCAAGTGCCCAAATGCTTTTTCGGCCAATGTCAAAATCTGATCAGCCCATTCTTCTAGGGCCATGTCTGGTTGCTGCTGGGCCTGATTGAACTGCATTTGTGCAGTCTCAGGGAGTTCGTACTTTCCGAAGCGTTTTTCTAACTTGTCCAGCACATCAACAAAATAGATTTGTGTGTCTTGACGAATTATGGTAGCAAAATACTCGCTTGCTTTGCCATCCAAACACCAACAAAGGTTGTCCTTACATTTTCCCGCAGTCCATTCTTGCATGTCTGCAAACTGCATGAACTTTATTCGAAATGTTTGCCAGCTGGTGGTCCCATTGTATTCTAAGCTCTTGGGAAGGTTAGGCATCCTACGACGATACCTATTGTCAGGATCTCTCATTTCTCGCATTTGGGGACGTTGTCCCCCAAATTGACGGTACACAGGTTGGGGGTCATGGGCATACCTCTCACCCCTCCACCTGTCCCCTTGTGGACGATAAACATCTCCTTCCCCATAAGGCTGGTACATATGAGGGGGTTCGTCATAAGCATATCTATATCGGCCTTGGGGAAGCCAACGATTTTCTTGAAAATCATCTCCCCTTCCCCTTCCTCAAAAAAAGGGTCGATTCTGCCTAACTGGGCGTCTGTTCCCAAATCCTCCCCCCCCCCCCCCCCCCCCCCCCATCTAGTCACGTTGGGATTCACCTCCTGGCGGGTGGGCATTGGATTGGGTGAAACTCTGTCTCTACCATCATTCCCGCCATTTTGGAAAGTATCATAATCAGAACCCACCGATTCATAAGGTGGTGGAGGGTCAATATCAAAAGTAGCAGCATCTGGGACTGGACCCGGCCTATTTGGAACAGAACTTTGAAATGGCCTGCCTCTAATATGCCAAGCAGGTGTTAACGAGGGATCGTCACAGGACTCCCTATTCTCCCCCACTGTATTTCTCGATGTTCGATGACGTGGAGGGCGCTGAGGTCGAGACCAAGGTGGAGCACCAGAAGTTTCCCCCACCCTGGAAAGCGCTAAAGGGCCACTCACTACTTCCCCACGCTGGCAAACTTGGTCCTCGGCTTCAATGCATCTAGAACAATTTGAACGGGGATTTTCATCTCCCGGAGGATGTGAGGCGAAATTTATAGTACTCAAAAGGGCCCTGGTTACCTTCAAACCAAGAACCTCTCTCAGAGTGCTTTCTGAAAAATTTCCTAACTGAGCACGTTTCTGCGCCAGCTGGCGAGCTCTGGGGACATCCACCCCAGGTAAGGCAAAAAATCCCATGAAATCACATGTATTTATGTAAATTTGTGGTTCGGGAACACTAGGTGCCCGATTTTGATCATGTGTAACAGCCGTAGCCATTTTCTCTAACCCACAATAATTTTTGTCAATATTGACAACAAAATATGAAAAAATAAATCATTTGGGAAATTCCCAACAATGTGACAAAAAAAATAAAAAACAAAAGCAAAAAAAAAAAAACAATAATTCAAAATAAATGAAAAACAAATCAAAAGAATATTACATTGGATGGGCAAGCAAAATAACTGGATTTACTGGGCTTAAAATTGGCGGGTTCGTGGGTCAACAAAACAAAGGCAATGTGGCCGCGAGTGGCAAGTTTAAAACTTGAAAAGTTTCGGGCGTCAGCCCACACAAATTCGGTTAAGTCGTTGCGCCAATGTGGTAATTTTTGGGGATATAATAATCTTAATACACTAATACTTATATATACCACCCAATACCAATAGTTACAAGCTCATCAAGTGGGTTATTTCCTCCAACGGACGGGTACTTTTAACTCACCAATGAATGTTTCAGCAACCAGATAACGACGACGACTGGGTTTCTTCTTCTGATTCAGTAGAAAAACCATTCTCCTGGTGACGTCACCGGTTCTCTTTACTCTTCTGACCAGTTTACCGTTCCAATTGCCGATTCCATATTGGAGGAGTAATCACAGGGGCAAATTATGCTACACTGCTAATCCCCCGGCAAGTATAATCTGTAAATTTTATTAAAATAAAAGCAAAAAATGCCTTACCTTCACACCATAGGAGAAACCGTCACTGGATAATTTCTTCCGGCATTTTTGGTTCGTAAAATGCATCAACTGGTCAAGGCAACTCGTCCGTGATGTCTCTCTGTGAAATATCAAATGATGCTTACAATTGATGTTAGAGACATTCAGTTGATTAATATGTTGTTTATCTTACAACAACATTGTTTAAGTCCTTTCTTCTGATTAATGTTAAAGACAGTCACTTGATTAACATGATAGACATTCAATCACAATGACCAAGGAACGTTTTTAGGAATCATTTGTTTGTCATCAAGGTGGATTAACAGTTTTCGTCTGATTAATGTTAGAGACAGTCACTTGATTAACATGATAGACATTCAGTCACAATGACAAAGGAACGTCTTTTATCAAGGTGGATTTACAATAAGGTAAGACTACCCTATGGACTGAACAATTACCATTGAAAATATAAAAAAATAATTTTTTACTCCGGGTCGTTTCGCCCCAATTATGGGGGCGAAACGACTCGGGGCGAACGGGAAAAGGGGCGAAACGACCCGTGACCTCCATGTTTGTACCTTGGTACTGTAACAAGCGAATTCTAAAATTTAACGTTGTTGGACTGTCATAAGAACATATACTCTAGTGAGGGAAATGACTGGGAGTTAGTTTATCGTGGTACAATATTTCTGAGCATATTTTGGTGGATTTTCACAGTTAAACAATAGTAGCATAAATAGATTTCGGCGCCCGGATACCAATGCGTTCCGTGTCCCTGTGGTACATACAACACTTAACTCTCCGGCGATGAATTATACTTTCATCGATCATTAGCGACAACCTTCGGGGACGGACCATGTATTATTCCCAGATGCGAGATGCACTTTATTGCTTTATGCTTGCAAGTGGGAGTCTAAACATAGAGACGATCTGATAATTCCAGTTAACCCATGTCGGGCTTGCACTTGAGTTTTTGTTAGTAAAAGGCACAGTAGGAAGATAGGAAGAAATCTCCACCAGTCAACAGTGGCCTCCGCCCGGTCACGGTGATGTGGTATTGGTGCGATGTGTCCTAGCACCAAGACATTAGAAATGAACACCAGGCGGAACGCACTGCAATTATGAGGCAAAGCAGAAGACGGGTGTTGGATTGCATAATGCGTGTATGAATATGCATTCAATCTGTATTATTATTCTTTTCCAGAAATATATTCATAGGGTTATAGTAGTAGCACCACACTAACTATTCACTATGATCTGAGGGTCACCCAAAGTAGTTAACTAAATCTCGCAGAACTAAGAATGTACTTATGAACTGTTTTAAAAACTAAATGGTTTTCGTCATGAGTATAAAATTCGGATCCATACAGTAATGTATTGCAGTCAGTTTGACTGGGAAGTAGCCCTTGGGTCTCACTTCGTATGCGGTCATAATTAGGGCATTTTAATAAAAAGTGTTCTGTTGTCTCACGTTCACCGCATGAGCAATTCGGTGACTCTGCCAGGTGGTTAACAAAAAGATGCTCATTGAGATGACTGCATCGAAGTCGTAACCTTCAGTGGTATACTTGAGCTTTACGGGACATTGATTTGACAAAGTAGGCTGGGGGACGAACAAGGTTATGGTTTAAGTATTTTCGAAATTCTGCGAGAGAGCAATTTTCTCTAACGTTAGGTGGAATTTCGTTCCAAGAATTCGTTGTGGATGGGACAAAAGATCTTTCAGCTTACTGCCGAATTCACATTAATGTTTGAAATGTATCTGTTTTGGTTTGTTTTTTTTTTTGTAATAAATACTGTTTAAACTAAAAGATCTTAGGTAGCATGCGGTTCGGCAATAAGGAACTCGTAGGTTAGTTGCGTTTCGAAGTTCGAAATTCTGGGTTATCGAAATAGGGGGTGGGACTAAACAGGAAATATATGGCGGGGAAATGTTATGGTACATTTTGAAGAACTGTATTAATTTGTGCTTCTGCCTTCTTGCTTGTAACGTCTCCCACCCAGTTTCAACGTAGAGTGATGCCTTGCTCGCACTTAAAGTTGCACCCGTAACAATCCGAGCACTCGCAATTTGGATTCGTTCAAGAGTTGTCAGATTTGTTTCGTTGCAGTTATCCCAAACCGTGTCTGCATATTCCAACAAGGGCCTAACAAAAGCAAAGTATATCTTCTCGAGAATTTTCCGGTCCAAGATAAATTTATTTCGTCTCATAAGATCCAGACGTGACCATGCTTTTGAGGAAATATGTTTTATGTGGTCATCCCACGAACAGTTTGAATTGAGAATGCCACCTTGTGCTGCGTTACTTCTTTAATGGGAACATTTGCCATTACAAGGGGTGTCTGCTGTGCGGGATCTGTTCGGCGTGAAATTGTCATAGTTTCGGTTTTTTAATGGGATTAAATTCTACCAACCACGTATGTGCCCAGTTTTCGATTGTAGTAAGATCATTGTTCTTATTTACCTTATTACTTCTTTGTCTGGCCCAGGCGGTAGACTTTATTTACTTCCGTCAAAAAGTCTGTTGTTCTGAGGTCATTATCCCCATATCTCATCCAAAGCTGGTCTATCTCTTTGTCAATTGCTGTGTATTTCTTCCTTATTTCGATTTCTAGGTCGCGAGCCTCTACAGACAGCTGGACATGTTCTGCTTCCTGCTGGAGCACCATCACTAGCTTGTAAAAGGACAGTCTAGTTCCATTGGCATTCATCCTACGGTGCCAAGCTGAAAGTTAAAAAAAAGCATTGTTAGTGATCACAATCCCTTTGTTTTGACAGCACATGAACTTATCTATATTTTTTAAAATAACGACTTGTGTTTTGACATTAATTTGACAACATTAATTTGACGTGAAACTAATGTGTGAACTAAAGAGTATGAAACTAATTGGGATTTGATCTCATGAAGTTATTAACAGTATTATACACACCTTCTATGTGATTATTGGTCCGTATTGTATGCTCGAAGATTCACCAGGAGGGACACTCTAAAATGTGTACCCCGGCTCCGGCATCGGAAAAGGTGTGCCTGGGAAATATAAAATTGCATTTCTTTCTTATTCGTATGTATAATGTGATCATTTTTGGCATGTAGCATCCTTTAGGGGTACTTTAAAGGTTTATGGAGAAATATTTAGAATTATTTTATTTTTGTGAGTTTTATCGAAGTTTTCCCTTCAGAAACACACTAAAAAGTGTTCCCCGACCGGGTCGTTAATTAATTAGCTCGCACTTTAGTCCGATGACAATGGAGGTGTTGTTGTGGGGAAGGGGGGGGGGGGGGGGGGGTGTCCAGTTATGATTTTCAAATAAATATTATTTGGAAGGTTACTTAAAAACATTGATAACGTGCCCAGGTCTTGGGCGTTTCAACAAGAAATGGTGAAAGACAAAGAATATGAATATTTGTAATATTTTTTATTTTAACCATTTTCAGTCAAAGTAAACAGACACTAAAGTGGATATTCAATGTATTACGTGTACAATATCTTACATTATCAAATGTAAAAAAAAACGTTTTCTTTAAGAAGAAAAGGAGCCCCCCCCCCCCCCCCCCCCAATAAAGTTCGTTTCAATGAGGGAGCATGAGCTATGTTTTGAGGCAATACACTGAGAATATAATAGTCCAAAAATTACCCTTTAACAAACAAATTAGCCTTTTCCGCGCACATATAAAAATATTACCGAATTTAATCGAATGGTGTTTTGTTTTGCCGCTATACATAGCTCACGATTCATCGATGCAACGACATCGATTGAGTTCGTTCCAATGAGGGAGCATGAGCTTTGTTTAAGGCGAATATAATAGTTCAAAGATTACCCTTTAACAAACAACTTAGCGTTTGCCCTGGTTTGCCGCGCACATATAAGAATATTACCGAGTTTAATCAAATTGTGGTTTTTGTGGGAGACATTGTGATATTTTATCTATATCTGGATTGGAAAATATTGAAATTATTTCTTTGACATCAAGCCATGTTTCTCTGATAGTGTACACGATCGCCTGGTGGCGAGAATTCAAACCTCTAGTCCAAATTGAAACTGCCAGTTCATTTTTGGATGACGGTTATGTTCTGTGGAGACACTCGTACAAAGTTGTTTTAGAGCAAAATCGCCGAAAGTTTGTGTTCTTACTACCGTTAGAAATTGTTAACATCAAAAGATAAAAAAAAACAACCTTTTAAAAAAGATGAGAACAAATTGACCAAGTTCATGCACTTTGAGAAGAATGCCCGTGAATGGACTTCTACAACACTTCCATTGTTTCCATGAAGGTGTGATCAGATTGTAGTATACAATCATCAGATAAACTGTGGCCAATTAATTGACGACCCGGTCGGGGTACACTTTTTAGTGTGTTTCTGAAGGGAAAACTTCGATAAAACTCACAAAAATAAAATAATTCTAAATATTTCTCCATAAACCTTTAAAGTACCCCCAAAGGATGCTACATACCAAAAATGATCACATTATATATACGAATAAGAAAGATATGCAACTTTATATTTCCCAGGCACACCTTTTCCGGTGCCGGAGCCGGGTCCGGAGTACACATTTTAGTGTGTCCCCACCAGGACGAGATGTTGAAGTGGTCGCTGTTAATCCACTGGTTGAAAAAAACACCCTAAGATCCACCCGACTCTACCAGTTAAAAAACACCGTAAGATCCAACCGAGTGTATTTACATCAAAAGAATTATGCAAACATATTTATATTAATAGGGAAAAATAAAGTCAGAAGAGTAACATTCCACGCATACATAACATATATGAACTGATCCACGCAGGTCCTTGATTAATATTTTATTAAAAATATGTCAGAATTATATACAATTTACCTTTCAAGTGGGAAGTTTCGTCCTCTAAAGAGGACGAAACTTCCCGGGGTCGAAACTTCCCACTAACTAGGGAACGAAACTTCCCGGGGACGAAACTACCCTGCCCCGTTCAAACGACAGACTTCCAACAATACCATAATGAGTATTGAAGTGAAGTAATGTCCACTGCGATGAACCTGTTGGATGGTAGTAATGCTCCTCCTTTTCAGGAGTCTCTGGTGATGTCGGAAATGGAACCCACTGACCTCCTGCAGCAGAACACCCTGACTTACATAGGGCTATTTCCTCCCCGCAATGCAGACGTGAACTATGAGACTGAATGGAAAGCTCCACATAGGCAACAAACAAGAACAAATAGTCAGTGACGATTTGATCATCGACCACCGAAAAGATATGGGTACACATGGTCTGTGGCGTCTGATCTTATTTAAAGAGCCCTGATCCATATTATATTGATAACAATCTTCTAATATATGCCCACAGAAAGGCTCCTTCTGGGCCTCAACTACAATTGGCAGAGTATACCTGTCGTTAGAACGACAATGATTAGCTCTAGAATCATCAACATCTTTGGCGTCCAGAGACAAACTGAACTTGTCAAGGAACGAAGTGAATCCTCTCGACGTTTATACTCTATAAGTTGCAGACTTTATATGCCGGCAGAACAGATCAAAAACAACCACTATAACCAGTTGGGTGGCTGACTGGGACCTTGTGGCTTTTCTGACCCTTTTGCTTCTGTGTTGCTGCTGGATGCAGAGAGTACTATTGTATTGCTTTAGAGGTCGTAAGGGGTTAGTTTACCCCCACACCGTTTCACCGTGCCTTCAGCGCGCAAGAACTTTCGGTTTGCTTAACTATATGTGCCCATCTTCTTATCAGAAGGAGTACCATAAAAAGGGTAGTGATCCGAAAGAGATGCAATCCAAGTTAAATAGGGGTTACAAGTGAAGGAAGTTGCGAAACCGATTTGGGATAATAATAAATCATTCGCTGGAAGCAGAGTGACCATCGTCATTCCGTACGATCCCAATGCACTGATTGTGTGACTGGATCTTTTGATGGCAAGTAGAGCTGTGGGTAATACGAGAGAGGGAAATAGTCAGTAATTGCAATGAATTTTTGAGGCGAAAGGACTGACAAACATGCTTAAAAAAACATATAAATGAAAAATTTGCGCCAAGGCAAACCGTACATTAGGCCTTATTAAAAGGAACCTTGCCCAGTGTACTGTAGATGTCAAAGAAATGGCATATAAGGGTTTAGTTCGACCAATCTTGGAGTATGCTAGCCCTGTATGGGATCTGTATAATATTAACCTACAGGAGGAAATTGAAAAGGTCCAACGTTGAGCCGCAAGTTTTGTCTTATGCGATTATAATTATGAAGTAGGCTCCATGACTTCTATTTTAAATAAGTTAAAATGGAAACCACTTTTACAGAGAAGGAAAGAGAATAAATTAATTTTGTTATTCATGGTCAAGTTGCAATCCAACTTCAGATTTACAGTGCACGGAAGGTAATACTAGACGTTCCAACACTGATAAATATATTCAGCTTTTTGGTAGAACAAATGTTTACAAATATAGTTTTTTCCCCTCCACTATACGAGAGTGGAATTCTTTGAACAATCAGATTATTATGAACTAAAAATTCTCCCAACACCCAGTAGAAACATTTACAAAAGATATAAGGGGTAGGGATTAGGCAAAATAGCCCTTCCAATTGGCGCAGCGGTTGCACAAATGTCACACGACGTAGCAACTATGAAGATGAAGGTATGAAGGTAAAACAACAAACTCTTTAAAATAAATTTGTAAAAATCTGGTTACAAATTTTTTTTTTAAATGCTGGTGATAAAAAGTAAAGGATTCCAAGGATTTTAGGCTTACGGCGGATCAGATGTTTTCCTGGGAACGTGTCGACGCAGCTCGCGTCCACGGCCATGAACGTCTGTAAAAAACACTGCTTTGTAAATTGGTCAGAAATTCGCGACCGAGGCTGGCATAAAAATCACATCCAAGGTCGGGAACAGAATGACCAACTTTGTGCAGAAGCTGATAACCCCTTCAAAACCATGGGCACTTGCACCCAAATCGTAAGAGATTCTGTTGAAATACATGGGTTACATCAACAGTCTGATCGATGGTTCTGGGGGCGATCCAGTCGCCATGCAAGATCTAACGAACAAACTAAACGCATACGGGTTGAAAGTCAGTACTGTGAATTTAGTTACTTATTTCCGTTTCCTTATTCGACATTCAAAATCGAAAAAAAATATCGGATATTTTGATGTTGATGGGTGGCCCCCAAGGAATAAACAAGATTGACAACTCAACCGCCCCAATCGGACCACATTTAGGGGCCCTACTAAGGCCCCAAAAAGGTCCAGTTACAAAATATCACCAAAACAGGTTAAAATTACTGGATATTTTGGTGTTGATGGATGGCCCCCGAAGAATAAAGAAGAATGACACCTCAACCGCCCCAATCGGACCACATTTAGTGGGCCTACTAAGGCCCCAAAAAGGGCCAGTTACAAAATATCACCAAAGCAGGTCAAAATCACTGGATATTTTGGTGTTGATGGGTGGCCCCCGAGGAATAAAGAAGATTGACACCTCAACCGCCCCAATCGGACCACATTTAGGGGCCCTACTAAGGCCCCAAAAAGGGCCAGTTACAAAATATCACAAAAGAAGGTTAAAATCACTGGATATTTTGGTGTTGATGGGTGGCCCCCGAGGAATAAACAAGATTGACACCTCAACCGTCCCAATCGGACCACATTTAGGGGCCCTACTAAGGCCCCAAAAAGGGACAGTGACAAAATATCACCAAAGCAGGTTAAAATCAGAGGATATTTTGGTGTTGATGGGTGGCCCCAGAGGAATAAGGAAGATTGACACCTCAACCGCCACAATCGGACCACATTTAGGGGCCCTACTAATGCTCCGAAAAAGGGCCAGTTACAAAATGTCACCAAAGCAGGTTAAAATCACTGGATGTTTTGGTGTTGATGGGTGGCCCCCGAGGAATAAAGAAGATTGACACCTCAACCGTCCCAATCGGACCACATTTAGGGGCCCTACTAAGGCCCCAAAAAGGGCCAGTTACAAATTATCACCAAAGAAGGATAAAATCACGGGATATTTTGGTGTTGATGGGTGGCCCCCGAGGAATAAAGAAGATTGACACCTCAACCGCCCCAATCGGACCACATTTAGGGGCCCTACTAAAGCCCCAAAAAGGGCCAGTTACAAAATATCACCAAAGCAGGTTAAAATCACGGGATATTTTGGTGTTGTTGGGTGGCCCCTGAGGAATAAAGAAGATTGACACCTCAACCGCCCCAATCGGACCACATTTAGGGGCCCTACTAAGGCCCCAAAAAGGGCCAGTTACAAATTATCACCAAACAAGGATAAAACCACGGGATATTTTTGTGTTGATGGGTGGCCCCCGAGGAATAAAGAAGATTGACACCTCAACCGCCCCAATCGGACCACATTTAGGGGCCCTACTAAGGGCCCCAAAAGGGCCAGTTACAAAATATCACCAAAGAAGGTTAAAATCACGGGATATTTTGGTGTTGATGGGTGGCCCCCGAGGAATAAAGAAGATTGACACCTCAACCGCCCCAATCGGACCACATTTAGGGGCCCTACTAAGGCCCCAAAAAGGGCCAGTTACAAAATACCACCAAAACAGGTTAAAATCACTGGATATTTTGGTGTTGATGGGTGGCCCCCGAGGAATAAAGAAAATTGACACCTCAACCGCCCCAATCGGACCACATTTAGGGGCCCTACTAAGGCCCCAAAAAGGGCCAGTTACAAAATATCACCAAAGCAGGTTAAAATCACTGGATATTTTGGTGTTGATGGGTGGCCCCCGAGGAATAAAGAAGATTGGCACCTCAACCGCCCCAATCGGACCACATTTAGGGGCCCAACTAAGGCCCCAAAAAGGGCCAGTTACAAAATATCACCAAAGCAGGTTGAAATCACGGGATATTTTGGTGTTGGTGGGTGGCCCCCGAAGAATAAAGAAGATTGACACCTCAACCGCCCCAATCGGACCACATTCAGGGGCCCTACTAAGGCCCCAGAAAGGGCCAGTTACAAAATATCACCAAAGCAGGTTAAAATCACGGGATATTTTGGTGTTGATGGCTGGCCCCCGAGGAATAAAGAAGATTGACACCTCAACTGCCCCAATCGGACAACATTTAGGGGCCCTACTAAGACCCCAAAAAGGGCCAGTTACAAAATATCACCAAAGCAGGTTAAAATCACGGGATATTTTGGTGTTGATGGGTGGCCCCGGAGGAATAAAGAAGATTGACACCTCAACCGCCCCAATCGGACCACATTTAGGGGCCCTACTAAGGCCCTAAAAAGGGCCAGTAACAAAACATCACCAAAGCAAGTTAAAATCACTGGATATTTTGGGGTTGATGGGTGGCCCCCCGAGGAATAAAGAAGATGGACACCTCAACTGCCCTAATCGGACCACATTTAGGGGCCCTACTAAGGCCCCAAAAATGGCCAGTTACAAAATATGACCAAAGCAGGATAAAATCACAGGATATTTTGGTGTTGATGGGTGGCCCCCGAGGAATAAAGAAGATTGACACCTCAAACACCGCTATCGGACCACATTTAGGGGCCCTACTAAGGCCCCAAAAAGGGCCAGTTACAAAATATCACCAAAGCAGGTTAAAATTACGGGATATTCTCGTGTTGATGGGTGGAACCCGAGGAATAAAGAATATTGACACCTCAACCGCCCCAATCGGACCACATTTAGGGGCCCTACTAAGGCCCCAAAAAGGGCCAGTTACAAATTATCACCAAAGAAGAATAAAATCACGGGATATTTTGGTGTTGATGGGTGGCCCCCCGAGGAATAAAGGAGATTGCCACCTCAATCGCCCCAATCGGAATACATTTAGGGGCCCTACTAAGGCCCCAAAAAGGGCCAGTTGCAAAATATCACCAAAGCAGGTTAAAATCACTGGATATTTTGGAGTTGATGGGTGGCCCCCAAGGAATAAAGAAGTTTGACACCTCAACCGCCCCCAATCGGATCACATTTAGGGGCCCTACTAAGGCCCCAAAAAGGGCCAGTTACAAAATATCACCAAAGCAGGTTAAAATCACTGGATATTTTGATGTTGATGGGTGGCCCCCGAGGAATAAGGAAGATTGACAGCTCAACTGCCCCAATCGGACCACATTTAGGGGCCATACTAAGGCCCCAAAAAGGGCCAGTTACAAAATGTCACCAAAGAAGGTTAAAATCACTGGATATTTTGGTGTTGATGGGTGGCCCCCGAGGAATAAAGAAGATTGACAGCTCAACCGCCCCAATCGGACAACATTTAGGGGCCCTACTAAGGCCCCAAAAAAGGGCCAGTTACAAATTATCACCAAAGAAGAACAAAATCACTGGATATTTTGGTGTTGATGGGTGGCCTCCGAGGAATAAAGAAGATTGACACCTCAACCGCCCCAATCGGACCATATTTAGGGGCCCTACTAACGCCCCAAAAAGGGCCAGTTACAAAATATCACCAAAGCAGGTTAAAATCACGGGATATTTTGGTGTTGATGGGTGGCCCCCAAGGAATAAAGAAGATTGACACCTCAACCGCCCCAATCGGACCACATTTAGGGGCCCCTACTAAGGCCCCAAAAAGGGCCAGTTACAAAATATCACCAAAGCAGGTTAAAATCACTGGATATTTTGGTGTTGGTGGGTGGCCCCCGTGGAATAAAGAAGATTGACTCCTCAACCGCCCCAATCGGACCACATTTAGGGGCCCTACTAAGGCCCCAAAAAGGGCCAGTTACAAAATATCACCAAAGAAGATTAAAATCACTGGATATTTTGGTGATCATGGGTGGCCCCCGAGGAAAAAAGAAGATTGACCCCTCAACCGCCCCAATCGGACCACATTTAGGGGCCCTACTAAGGCCCCAAAAAGGGCCAGTTACAAATTATCACCAAAGAAGGATAAAACCACGGGATATTTTTGTGTTGATGGGTGGCCCCCGAGAAATAAAGAAGATTGACACCTCAGCCGCCCCAATCGGACCACATTTAGGGGCCCTACTAAGGGCCCCAAAAGGGCCAGTTACAAAATATCACCAAAGAAGGTTAAAATCACAGGATATTTTGGTGTTGATGGGTGGCCACCGAGGAATAAAGAAGATTGCCACCTCAACCGCCCCAATCGGACCACATTTAGGGGCCCAACAAAGGCCCCAAAAAGGGCCAGTTACAAAATACCACCAAAACAGGTTAAAATCACTGGATATTTTGGTGTTGATGGGTGGCGCCCGAGGAATAAAGAAAATTGACACCTCAGCCGCCCCAATCGGACCACATTTAGGGACCCTACTAAGGCCGCAAAAAGGGCCAGTTACAAAATATCACCAAAGCAGGTCAAAATCACTGGATATTTTGGTGTTGATGGGTGGCCCCCGAGGAATAAAGAAGATTGGCACCTCAACCGCCCCAATCGGACCACATTTAGGGGCCCAACTAAGGCCCCAAAAAGGCCAGTTACAAAATATCACCAAAGCAGGTTGAAATCACGGGATATTTTGGTGTTGGTGGGTGGCCCCCGAGGAATAAAGAAGATTGACACCTCAACCGCCCCAATCGGACCACATTCAGGGGCCCTACTAAGGCCCCAAAAAAGGGCCAGTTACAAAATATCACCAAAGCAGGTTAAAAATCACGGGATATTTTGGTGTTGATGGCTGGCCCCCGAGGAATAAAGAAGATTGACACCTCAACTGCCCCAATCGGACAACATTTAGGGGCCCTACTAAGACCCCAAAAAGGGCCAGTTACAAAATATCACCAAAGCAGGTTAAAATCACGGGATATTTTGGTGTTGTAGGGTGGCCCCCGAGGAATAAAGAAGATTGACACCTCAACCGCCCCAATCGGACCACATTTAGGGGCCCTACTAAGGCCCTAAAAGGGCCAGTAACGAAACATCACCAAAGCAAGTTAAAATCACTGGATATTTTGGGGTTGATGGGTGGCCCCCGAGGAATAAAGAAGATGCACACCTCAACTGCCCTAATCGGACCACATTTAGGGGCCCTACTAAGGCCCCAAAAAGGGCCAGTTACAAAATATGACCAAAGCAGGATAAAATCACAGGATATTTTGGTGTTGATGGGTGGCCCCGGAGGAATAAAGAAGATTGACACCTCAAACACCGCTATCGGACCACATTTAGGGGCCCTACTAAGGCCCCAAAAAGGGCCAGTTACAAAATATCACCAAAGCAGGTTAAAATTGCGGGATATTCTCGTGTTGATGGGTGGCCCCCGAGGAATAAAGAATATTGACACCCTCAACCGCCCCAATCGGACCACATTTAGGGGCCCTACTAAGGCCCCAAAAAAGGGCCAGTTACAAAATGTCACCAAAGCAGGTTAAAATCACGGGATATTTTGGTGTTGCTGGGTGGCCCCCGAGGAATAAGGAAGATTCACACCTCAAACGCCCCAATCGGTGCACATTTAGGGGCCCTACTAAGGCCCCAAAAAGGGCCAGTTACAAATTATCACCAAAGAAGGATAAAATCACGGGATATTTTGGTGTTGATGGGTGGCCTCCGAGGAATAAAGAAGATTGACACCTCAACCGCCCATAATCGGACCACATTTATGGGCCCTACTAAGGCCCCAAAAAGGGCCAGTTACAAAATATCACCAAAGCAGGTTAAAATCACGGGATATTTTGGTGTTGATGGGTGGCCCCCGAGGAATAAAGAAGATTGACACCTCAACTGCCCCATTCGGACCACATTTAGGGGCCCTACTAAGGCCCCAAAAAGGGCCAGTTACAAAATATCACCAAAGCAGGTTAAATCACTGGATATTTTGGTGTTGATGGTTGGCCCCCGAGGAATAAAGAAGATTGGCACCTCAACCGCCCCAATCGGACCACATTTAGGGGCCCTACTAAAGCCCCAAAAAGGGCCAGTTACAAAATATCGCCAAAGCATATTAAAATCACGGGATGTTCAGTGGTTGATGGGTGGCCCCTGAGGAATAAAGAAGATTGACACCTCAACCGCCCCAATCGGATCACATTTAGGTACCCTACTAAGGCCCCAAAAAGGGCCAGCTACAAAATATCACCAAAGAAGGTTAAAATCACTGGATATTTTGGTGTTGATGGGTGGCCGCCGAGGAATAAAGAGGATTGACACCTCAACCGCCCCAATCGGACCACATTTAAGGGCCCTACTAAGGCCCCCAAAAGGGTCAGTTACAAAATATCACCAAAGCAGGTCAAAATTACGGGATATTTTGGTGTTGATGGGTGGCCCCCGAAGAATAAAGAAGATTGACACCTCAAACCGCCCCAATCGGACCACATTTAGGGGCCCTACAAAGGCCCCAAAAAGGGCCAGTTACAAAATACCACCAAAACAGGTTAAAATCACTGGATATTTTGGTGTTGATGGGTGGCCCCCGAGGAATAAAGAAAATTGACACCTCAACCGCCCCAATCGGACCACATTTAGGGGCCCTACTAAGGCCCCAAAAGGGCCAGTTACAAAATATCACCAAAGCAGGTTAAAATCACTGGATATTTTGGTGTTGATGGGTGGCCCCCGAGGAATAAAGAAGATTGGCACCTCAACCGCCCCAATCGGACCACATTTAGGGGCCCAACTAAGGCCCCAAAAAGGGGCCAGTTACAAAATATCACCAAAGCAGGTTGAAATCACGGGATATTTTGGTGTTGGTGGGTGGCCCCCGAGGAATAAAGAAGATTGACACCACAACCGCCCCAATCGGACCACATTTAGGGGCCCTACTAAGGCCCCAAAAAGGGCCAGTTACAAAATATCACCAAAGCAGGTTAAAATCACGGGATATTTTGGTGTTGATGGCTGGCCCCCGAGGAATAAAGAAGATTGACACCTCAACTGCCCCAATCGGACAACATTTAGGGGCCCTACTAAGACCCCAAAAAGGGCCAGTTACAAAATATCACCAAAGCAGGTTAAAATCACGGGATATTTTGGTGTTGATGGGTGGCCCCCGAGGAATAAAGAAGATTGACACCTCAACCGCCCCAATCGGACCACATTTAGGGGCCCTACTAAGGCCCTAAAAAGGGCCAGTAACAAAACATCACCAAAGCAAGTTAAAATCACTGGATATTTTGGGGTTGATGGGTGGCCCCCGAGGAATAAAGAAGATGGACACCTCAACTGCCCTAATCGGACCACATTTAGGGGCCCTACTAAGTCCCCAAAAAGGGCCAGTTACAAAATATGACCAAAGCAGGATAAAATCACAGGATATTTTGGTGTTGATGGGTGGCCCCCGAGGAATAAAGAAGATTGACACCTCAAACACCGCTATCGGACCACATTTAGGGGCCCTACTAAGGCCCCAAAAAGGGCCAGTTACAAAATATCACCAAAGCAGGTTAAAATTACGGGATATTCTCGTGTTGATGGGTGGCCCCCGAAGAATAAAGAATATTGACACCTCAACCGCCCCAATCGGACCACATTTAGGGGCCCTACTAAGGCCCCAAAAAGGGCCAGTTACAAAATGTCACCAAAGCAGGTCAAAATCACGGGATATTTTGGTGTTGATGGGTGGCCCCCGAGGAATAAGGAAGATTCACACCTCAAACGCCCCAATCGGTGCACATTTAGGGGCCCTACTAAGGCCCCAAAAAGGGCCAGTTACAAAATGTCAACAAAGCAGGTTAAAATCACTGGATATTTTGGTGTTGATGAGTGGCCCCCGAGGAGTAAAGAAGATTGACACCTCAACCGCCCCAATCGGACCACATTTAGGGGCCCTACTAAGGCCCCAAAAAAGGGCCAGTTACAAATTATCACCAAAGAAGGATAAAATCACGGGATATTTTGGTGTTGATGGGTGGCCTCCGAGGAATAAAGAAGATTGACACCTCAACCGCCATAATCGGACCACATTTATGGGCCCTACTAAGGCCCCAAAAAGGGCCAGTTACAAAATATCACCAAAGCAGGTTAAAATCACGGGATATTTTGGTGTTGATGGGTGGCCCCCGAGGAATAAAGAAGATTGACACCTCAACTGCCCCATTCGGACCACATTTAGGGGCCCTACTAAAGCCCCAAAAAGGGCCAGTTACAAAATATCGCCAAAGCATGTTAAAATCACGGGATGTTCTGTGGTTGATGGGTGGCCCCCTGAGGAATAAAGAAGATTGACACTTCAACCGCCCCAATCGGACCACATTTAGGAACCCTACTAAGGCCCCAAAAAGGGCCAGCTACAAAATATCACCAAAGAAGGTTAAAATCACTGGATATTTTGGTGTTGATGGGTGGCCCCCGAGGAATAAAGAGGATTGACACCTCAACCGCCCCAATCGGACCACATTTAAGGGCCCTACTAAGGCCCCCAAAAGGGTCAGTTACAAAATATCACTAAAGCAGGTCAAAATTACGGGATATTTTGGTGTTGATGGGTGGCCCCCGAGGAATAAAGAAGATTGACACCTCAACCGCCCCTATCGGACCACATTTAGGGGCCCTACTAAGGCCCCAAAAAGGGCCAGTTGCAAAATATCACGAAAGCAGGTTAAAATTACTGGATATTTTGGCGTTGATGGGTGGCCCCCGAGGAATAAAGAAGATTGACACCTCAAGCGCCCCAATCGGACCACATTTAGCGGCCCTATTAAGGCCCCAAAAAGGACCCGTTACAAATTATCACCAAAGAAGAATAAAATCACGGGGATATTTTGGTGTTGATGGATGGCCCCCCGAGGAATAAACAAGATTGCCACCTCAATCCGCCCCAATCGGACTACATTTAGGGGCCCCTACTGAGGCCCCAAAAAGGGCCAGTTGCAAAATATCATCAAAGCAGGTTAAAATCACTGGATATTTTGGTGTTGATGGGTGGCCCCCGAGGAATAAACAAGATTGACACCTCAACCGCCCCAATCCGACCACATTTAGGGGCCCTACTAAGGCCCCAAAAAGGGCCAGTTACAAAATATCACCAAAGAAGTTTAAAATCACTGGATATTTTCGTGCTGATGGGGGGCCCCCGAGGAATAAAGAAGATTGACTCCTCAACCTCCCCAATCGGACCACATTTAGGGGCCCTACTAAGGCCCCAAAAAGGGCCAGTTACAAATTATCACCAAAGAAGAATAAAATCACAGGATATTTTGGTGTTGGTGGGTGGCCTCCGAGGAATAAAGAAGATTGACACCTCAACCGCCCCAATCGGACCACATTTAGGGGCCCTACTAAGGCCCCAAAAAGGGCCAGTTACAAAATATCACCAAAGCAGGTAAAAATCACGGGATATTTTGGTGTTGATGGGTGGCCCCCCGAGGAATAAAGAAGATTACCACCTCAACCGCCCCAATCGGACCACATTTAGGGGCCCTACTAAGGCCCCAAAAAGGGTCAATTACAAAATACCACCAAAACAGGTTAAAATCACTGGATATTTTGGTGTTGATGGGTGGCCCCCGAGGAATAAAGAAGATTGACACCTCAACCGCCCCAATCGGACCACATTTAGGAGCCCTACTAAGGCCCTAAAAAGGACCAGTTACAACATACCACCAAAGCAGGTTAAAATCACGGGATATTTTGGTGTTGATGGGTGGCCCCCGAGGAATAAAGAAGATTGACACCTCAACTGCCCTAATCGGACCACATATAGGGGCCCTACTAAGGCCTTAAAAAGGGCCAGTTACAAAATATGTCCAAAGCAGGATAAAATGTCCGGATATTTTGGTGTTGATGGGTGGCCCCCGTGGAAGAAAGAAGATTGACACCTCAACCGCCCCTATCGGACCACATTTAGGGGCCCTACTAAGGCCCCAAAAAGGGCCAGTTACAAAATATCACGAAAGCAGGTTAAAATTACGGGATATTTTGGTGTTTATGGGTGGCCCCCGAGGAATAAAGAAGATTGACACCTCAACCGCCCCAATCGGACCACATTTAGGGGCTCTACTAAGGCCCTAAAAAGAGCCAGTTAGAAAATATGACCAAAGCAGGATAAATACACGGGATATTTTGGTGTTGATGGGTGTCCCCCGAGGAATAAAGAAGATTGACACCTAAACCGCCCCTATCAGACCACAGTTAGGAGCCCTACTAAGGCCCCAAAAAGGGCCAGTTACAAAATATCACGAAAGCAGGTTAAAATTACGGGATATTTTGGTGTTGATAGCTGGCACCCTAGGAATAAAGAAGATTGACACCTCAACTGCCCCAATCGGACCACATTTAGGGGCCCTAATAAGGCCCCAAAAAGGGCCAGTTACAAAATATCACCAAAGCAGGTTAAAATCACGGGATATTTTGGTGTTGATGGGTGGGCCCCAAGTAATAAAGAAGATTGAGACCTCAACCGCCCCAATCGGACCACATGTAGGGGCCCTACTAAGGCCCTAAAAAGGGCCAGTTACAAAATATCACCGAAGCTGGTTAAAATCACTGGATATTTTGGTTTTGTTGGGTGACCCCCGAGGAATAAAGAAGATTGACAGCTCAACCGCCCCAATCGGACCACATTTAGGGGCCCTACTAAGGCCCCAAAAAGGGCCAGTTACAAAATATCACCAAAGAAGGTCAAAATCACTGGATATTTTGGTGTTCCTGGCTGGCCCCCGAGGAATAAAGAAGATTGACCCCCCAACCGCCCCCAATCGGACCACATTTAGGGGCCCTACTAAGGCCCCAAAAAGGGCCTGTTACAAAATATCACCAAAGCAGGTTAAAATTAGAGGATATTTTGGGGTTCATGGGTGGCCCCCGAGGAATAAGGAAGATTGACACCTCAACCGCCCCAATCGGACCACATTTAGGGGCCCTACTAAGGCCCCAAAAAGTGCCAGTTACGAAATGTCACCAAAGCAGGTCAAAATCACTGGATATTTTGGTGTTGATGGGTGGCCCCCCGCGGAATAAAGAAGACTGACACCTCATCCGCCCCAATCGGACCACATTTAGGGGCCCTACTAAGGCCCCAAAAAGGACCAGTTACAAATTATCACCAAAGAAGGATAAAATCACGGGATATTTTGGTGTTGATGGGTGGCCTCCTAGGAATAAAGAAGATTGACACCTCAACCGCCCCTAATCGGACCACATTTAGGGGCCCTACTAAGGCCCCAAAAAGGGCCAGTTACAAAATATCACCAAGGCAGGTTAAAATCACAGGATATTTTGGTGTTGATGGGTGGCCCCCCGAGGAATAAAGAAGATTGACATCTCAACCGCCCCAATCGGACCACATTTAGGGGCCCTACTGAGGCCCCAAAAAGGGCCAGTTACAAAATACCACCAAAACAGGTTAAAATTACTGGATATTTTGGTGTTGATGGGTGGCCCCCTAGGAATAAAGAGAATTGACACCTCAACCGCCCCAATCGGACCACATTTAGGAGCCCTACTAAGGCCCCAAAAAGGGCCAGTTACAAAATATCACGGAAGCAGGTTAAAATTACGGGATATTTTGGTGTTGATGGCTGGCCCCCGAGGAATAAAGAAGATTGACACCTCAACCGCCCCAATCGGACCACATTTAGGGGCCCTACTAAGGTCCCAAAAAGGGCCGGTTACAAAATATCACCAAAGCAGGTTAAAATCACAGGATGTTCTGTGGTTGATGGGTGGCCCCTGAGGAATAAAGAAGATTGAAACCTCAACCGCCCCAATCGGACCACATTTAGGGACCGTACTAAGGCCCCAAAAAAGGCCAGTTACAAAAAAATCACCAAAACAGGTTAAAATCACTGGATATTTTGGAGTTGATGGGTGGCCCCCGAGGAATAAAGAAGATTGACACCTTAACCGCCCCAATCGGACTACATTTAGGGGCCCTATTAAGGCCCCAAAAAAGGCCAGTTACAAAATATCACCAAAACAGGTTAAAATAACTGGATATTTTGGAGTTGATGGGTGGCCCCCGAGGAATAAAGAAGATTGACACCTCAACCGCCCCAATCGGACCATATTTAGGGGCCCTACTAAGGCCCCAAAAAGGGCCAGTTACAAAATATCACCAAAGAAGGTTAAAATCACTGGATATTTTGGTGTTGATGGGTGGCCCCCCGAGGAATAAAGATGATCGACACCTCAACCGCCCCAATCGGACCACATTTAGAGGCCCTACTAAGGCCCCAAAAAGGGCCAGTTACAAAATATCACCAAAGCAGGTTAAAATCACGGGATATTTTG